>MU758688.1:8789-69405 GCA_026770625.1 Nicotiana glauca
ATATATATATATATATATATATATATATATATATATATATATATAAAATTAACCTTAAATATATAATATAATTTTCGACGAAGGAAGTTCGATTGAACCCCGTTTTATCCACCTAGCTCTGCCCCGACTGCAACTATGTGCCTAAAACTAGTATTCCCTCCGTTTCAATTTACGTGAAACTATTTCCTTTTTGGTCAGTGTCAAAAAGAATGACTCATTTACTTATTTGGAAACAATTTAACTTTATACAATAATTTATAGCCACACAAAAATATGTACCTTATTTTACACTATAAATTTAAAAATCTTTTCTATTTTCTTAAACTCTATGCCCAGTCAAATAAGTTTACATAAATTGAAACGGAGGGAGTAGTATTTAAAGAAGAGCACTTTAATACCGACAAGTTACCTCTTTGTTGTCGGTTACACTTAAGAATAAAAGAGAATTTTTGGGTGTGTTTACCTAAACAATTAAATTTAAAAACGATTAAAGATTCCAAAACGATCGCTACCCAACTCAATCTGAAATATATCATGACAACGAAATTTGTTTCATACTTTATAGAACAAGTTTATCTTTATTACAATTGAAAATTATATTTTTATATTTAACATACTGAATTGAACAGGAGAAGACACAGACTAATCTTCACGTGATCAGAAAGCAAATTCAGGCCCAATGAGTAGTCAGACGATAATAATAAAACAAAAATGCAAATGGATACTTGTCGGACCGTATGGCTGTTCTTGTTTGTCACATTATTTAGTACACCTCAATCTATCTAGTAGTATCATTTAACTTGGACAGAAAATTTTTAAAAAAATTAAAAATGAAGTTTTGATAGATATTAGTAGGCGTTTGACTATAAGATACTAAAAAAATTGAGACAGAATTTTTGAAGTTGTTATTTTATTTGGAAAAAATTAAAATTTTATGAGTGAAGAAAAAACTTTTTTCCGGAAAACTTGAAAAAATTGTACCACTTTTTGGTTTTTGAAAATTTCTTTTTCGAAAAATCTTTAAAAACTTACAAATTTTCATAGACAAATACGTTTTTGGAAAAAAAAATCCGGAAAAAAGTAAAAATGTGCATGGCCAAACGCCTACTTAATGTGTGTGAAACATCAAAAATTACCTTTCTAGTGGGATTCATACAAGTCTTGTCAACTCCTAAGAGAGATCTTATTAAAGGCAAAAGTGATACTACTCCTTTATAGAAACTATCTGGAAGTTAGCACAGACGACAAAAAAATTGTCAAACAATTTAAGGCAGAATAAGTACCATACAAATAAAACGGAGTTGAGATTTAAAGTTTATGGATTCAGAATTTGAGTCCATTATTCAAACACTCAACTATCTTAAATTATCTCCTAAAGCCACTTTACTTTCGTTTGTAATAACAAAGTCACTAAACTATACATATTATACTCATAAGGTCACTCAACTAGATTTTTAAAATTTTGGATTGCCAAATACATATTTTATCCTCTAAATTATAAATAGATTATTTTACTTTTGACAAGTGAGGATTGCTCAGTTGGTAAGCACCTCCACCTACGACCGTTAGATCCTGGGTTCGAGTCACGCTGGAGGGGAAGCGTGGAAACACTATAGATCCTCCTAACTTGGGAGGGGTTTAAAAAACAAAAACCAAAAAAATTATAAATATTTATCTTTTTTTATTTTTTAATATTATAATTTTTTTTTTAATTTTTATTATGGACTTACCTATAGAATAAATAAATATTATTTATGAATTAAAAAATTAAAAAGTATTTAAACATCTATAATGCTGGAATAACAAAATAATAAGAATAGTGTCACGATCCTAAACCCGGACCTGGTCGTGATGGCGCCTCTCGTGAAGACAAGGTCAGCCGACACATTCTCATTTCCAATCTTAAGCCGCAACATAATAAGTATTAAGTCGTAAACATGATAAAATCTAAAAAAATAAGCAGTTAACAGTATAATTTGCGAAAAACAAACCCAACACACCCCAACATCGAGGTGTCACCAGTCATGAGCATCTACTAAGGTCCGAATACAACAAGAGTCTAAAATGTACTAGATACAGTATAGTGAAATTGAGAGAGAAAAAAGTAGTGTTGCGAATGTCGGGCAGTTACCTTGCTAAACTCTGATGACTCTACCTCTGAGCAACCAACCCGCTACCGGATTCAGAAATACCTGAATCTGCACACAAGTTGCAGGGAGTAAAGTGAGTACTTCCAACTCAGTGAGTAATAAAAATAAATTAAGACTGAGTAATATAAATCCACGTAACGCACAACATTAAGCTAAAAGAGGCATAACAAATCAGTAATTATAATTAAACAGTGAAATCTCTTAAACATCTTCCAAACAGTTAAACAATATGCAGAAAAGCAACAGAAGAGTAAACACATAATAATTGCCCCTCGGCCACAGTAACAGCAGAATCAGCCCCTCGGGCAAATGTCACAGAACAATACCAGCCCCTCGGGCTATATCTCGTATCACAATGGGTACCCCGCGCTCACTGGGGGTGTACAGACTCCGGGATGGACCCCTTATGGCCCAAGCACAATATCAAGTCATCTCGTAGCATCATAAACAGGCTCTCGGCCTCATATCAATATCTCAAGCAACCTCGTGGCATACAATCTCAGGCCCTCTGCCTCATTATCATAATCAATGTATCACTGCTGCGGCGTGCATCCCGACCCAAATGTATCCTCACAACACAGACCCTCAGCCTTTCTCAGTCAGAATCTCATAAGCACCTCGGGTCACAGTAAAATATGAAGCTTAGCTCAAATACCTTTGAAAATATCATTTAATGTGTTTAAAACAGAAATAATATAACTGAGTTTTTAAAATAGAAAAATATAGTATGACTGAGCACAATATGAAATCAATCGGTGAGAAAAATATTATTTAAAAATCCCTAAGGGTTCAAACAGCTGGCACGAAGCCCACGTATGGCTTTTAGCCCAAAATATAATAATATCAAATAATTAGCTATTAAATACACAGTAAAATAATCATTCAGGATGGACTAAGTCATAATCCCCAGCGATGCTCTACCCCATGCTCATCATCTAGTATGTAAGTCACCTTAACATAGCCGTACGTTGTGAAATTCGGGGTTTCATACCCTCAGGACAGCATTTAAAATCATTACTCACCTCAATCCGACCCGAAATCTAGCTTGTAATATCTTTGCCCTTCGAAACGACTTTCCAGTGCTCCAAATCTACCAAGTTCAAATTTTTATTATTATATTATGCTAAACATATGAATTCCAATTGAAAAATATCGATTTTAAGCACAAAACCCAAAATCAGTCAAAACTCGACCCCTATATCAAAATCTCACCTATCAACCGGAAAATTCCAATTTCGCCAATTCAAGCCTAAATCTACTTCGAACCTCCAAAACACATTTCGATCATGCCCCTAAGTCCCAAATCACCTAACGAAGCTAACCAAATCATAAAAATTTCAATCCAAGATCATATGCTAACAAGTCAAAACTTGGTCAAACCTTTTAAATTTTTAAGCTTCAAACTGAGAACTGTTCTTCCAAATTCATTCCACTCATCTTGAAAACCGAAACCGACGATTTAAATAAGTCATAATACATCACACGGGGCTAGTCATGCCCAAGAACTGGAGAGCAAGGTGCAAAAACTCAAAACGACTGGTCGGGTCGTTACATTCTCCCCCACTTAAATATACGTTCGTCCTCGAACGTGCCCAAAGTGGTTCCGAAAAATATCAAATCACTGTGTAACCTTACCGTGAACATAACCAGGGGTGATCTCACGTCACCCTATCTCATATAGGTCCGATAACACAATGTAACTGAAATTTCGTAATCCAACCTAGCCCATAAAAACTTAGAACCAGATTTTCATTTCTCAAAATCATCTACAAGATTAGAATCTCACATTTATACTCTGAATAAGCCCAAACAAACTGTAACAAGCCATAACTCCAACCTCGGATGCAATTACATGATATACCATATAGCTCAAACTGTTGTAGCGATAACTTCTGATCACAGTAGCTGCTCAGAACAACCGAATATCGATCATAAACCTCTTATCAAATAAAGCTTCATTCTAACACTTTTGTATACCGCCAATGATGAATAAAACATGCAGAAAGTCATAACCATTCCTCAGATCAACCAATCGTGGAGCTCCCTCTCTGTCGGCAAGGACCATAGCAAATTTCTGAGCGGAACATCGATATTATCCTTCCAACATACTGAAACCGAATCCGTTTGTATTCATTCTAGATCCCAACGATCTCATATAATCCAACACAACTACTCTGGTGATATGACACATCAATACGATCTAAAGCTGCAACTCGTGCACCAATAAGCAACAATACGAACATACTCAAATCATGAAAATAACTCAAATGAGAGAGTTGTGACTCAAGTTCACCAGTACCACCAAACACAATTCTGAGAACCATTCACACATCATAGAAACAGAACACATGAATCTAACTCGAAGGGTCATACTCCCACATAACTTCGCTGCAATGCGCGACCCTATCCAACACTGGTACACATGAAACACCTCAAGTCAATATGCTCAAAATCGATAACCGCGCGCAGTTTGATATTGTCTAGAACCAAATCAAATCATCATAACCATGGCAAAGAAATTGACATGACATTACATAGACCCGAAAGGACATAACCGATACGCCATTCACCGAGCAACACCTAATACTCTTCCCGCTCAATTCCACTAAGAGACCCCAATAAAATTGCACCACCTGTGCCTATATCCAATAAATCCCAATGCTTCGCGACACGGAAAGGTAACTCATAGATCACCTTAGAACACTAACAACTCAATAACAACCGAATCAACACATCTCTCAACAATACAACTCAGAGTCAACCAATCCGACTCAGGTTAGAACACACATCCCCATTGACCTGCCAATGAACCCCTTATCAAGGAAACTCTGAAACTACTCCCTCAACTCCTTTAATTCTGTCGGTGCCATATGATACGGTGCCCAGCATCAATTCAATACCGAAATCAGCAATCTTGACCGGCGACATGCCTGGCCACAAGAACACATCCGAAAAGTCCCTCACCATCGGAACTGAATCAATGGTAGGAGTCTCTACACTAACATCCATCACGAAAGCCCAAATAAGAAAGACAATCCATCCCAGCCATCCGCTGGGTCTTCGAAATATAAAACCACCCGACTAAGGACATAATCCGTCGAACCTCACCACTCAATCTGTGGCATTCTCGGCATAGCCAACATTGCTGCCTCAGCGCAATAGTCCAGAATAACAAAACAAAAAATAACCAGTCTATACCCAATATTACATCTAAAATCTAACATATCAAGCAGCAAAAATCCACTCGGGTCTCCAGACCCCGATAGTCACTAAATAGTGTCGATACGCACGACCCACAACTACAACATGGCCTGAATATGAGAACTCCTAGACTCCAACTCCATATAGCACACAAATCACCATACCTAATCTCAATTTCCGTCGTTCGAATACGTAACACACCTCTAATACCCAATCATTCCCACAAGAGATACTCTTATGATTGTTCTGTACCATCAAGCAAACCTGAATGTCAGTAGTCGATCCAATAAGAAAGTGTTGTAATACTAATGATGTACCATCAACTTAATCACATTGCCTTTTTCTGAAACATATACCCTCGTCAAATCACCCTAATTAGCAATACCATTTCCTTAATCATCTGAAGATAATTCCCCTAATCATCTGAAGCTCATTTCTCTAATTATCTAAAACTACCTGTGCTGCCTAAGAATTTTATGACCTTCCATTCAGAACTGAACCGTAACCTTACACACGCAAATCTCAATCCTCCACAACATATTGCATATACCATACCATCTTAGGATAACATGAGAACTGCATCTCCCTTTCGAGCCACAAACATCTACGTACTCAACTAGTCAAGAACTTTTCATTGATCCCACCTAGAAAAAAAATTACTACACATCATATGCATCTCACGCTTGCCGAAAATATACAGCTCTAACCGTAGAATAAACAATCAAGAACTTTCTGTATTCCACTTGCACAAAATTAAACCGTCAGGACTGAATCTTTCTGACTCAACCAAGCTATGCAGGCCATTAAGACCCAAGAGCATTGTTACGAAACACATGTATAAACTCATTACCTCATAAGCATCCAAAGAGCTAATCATATCCTTACCATACCGATTCGGCCTACTACCAAGCTATCACATCTATCCGAGTTCCTTCTGATTTACCTTCAACTTGATACTCCTTCTTGCTATAACACCACAGTTCCTCAACCCAGACTCACCATATGAGACCCAAGCATAAAACTAGGCCATCCAAGGCTCATAAGCCGTTGGATACTCTCTGAAATATTCCCAAAAGCACTATGTTCAGAATACCTACCCCGAAGAAACTTCTTGCAAATATGGAACCATTACCTTCCTAATACCAATATAAGAATCCCCTAATTGATATAGAAATATCATAAGTCTTGACACCCTCCAATGCAAAGCTCAGTTTCTAGCCAAATTATACACCTAAAAATCTCCAATTATTACATAAAAAAAACCTTGAACGCATTAGAACAATTTTCTAGAGTCATCCACTCTACTAAAGCTTCAATTAGCCTGATCAAATGAACTGAACAACTCGTGCCTCATTAGCACTCTGACACTGCAGAATGTAACCTTATCCCAATACAACCAAGCAACTTCCTGCTCTATGCACAGCATTTCTTACCAACAACAACTCAAGTTATTCCCCGATTCTCATACATCCATAAAGCATAACATAACCTTTATTGAAATTTCCTTTACTCGAGCCATAACTGATTCTCAAATACGCCTCGAACTGGAACCATCATAGCACAAAATTTTGCAATAAACTATTCAATAGCAGACTCCCCCACTTGGCTCGAAGCCATAGATCAAAATGCACCATAACTCATAATGAATATACTCTATTACTGCCATACTTTCGTAGTGAGGTTAAATTCAATCCTTTATAAGCCCGTGAAACACAAACCATTTGGTACGTTAAATCTTCTGCAAATCTCGCATTCACCCTCGCAATAGTTAAACACACTCTCTTAAGCGACCCAAATTTAAATTGCAACGCATATATTTCACTTGTAAGTGAAATCTTCTAACAGACAACATATAGATCACACAACTTCAGAACACTCCGCATGAGATAACCCACCTGCTTCGCCTCAAACTAATATTATGTATGCCTTCCATCGTCATAAACATTACGCAGTCAGCTAATCTTTCTGAGTCTGAACTCATACCATAACAAAAAATTTACTTCACTCCCAATTAGGAACATGAAAAGATTCTTCACACACCCATAACTCGGGGCTATATATCCAATCACAATGAAAATCAAACACCTAATAGTTCATCTGTCCTCCAGCAGACTCTTCTCGTCGCTTCCAAATCATATGATCACATCTCGCAGTCACACATACTCATCACATAGCCATCAAACCATCACTTCTACTAATAGGGGCATTACTGAGTATATAAGTTCAAAAATATGGCTCACATAATCAACACCTCGGTGCTCAAGCTATAGGTAAAAATCATCCCTAAAGTCCTCCAGACTGGCCCAACGTCAAACACACAGAGATGAAATCTTGCCCCTCGATCAGGGAATCACAAGTCATCGATGCACATCTGATACTGAGCACCCATTCGCACATACGAATGCGTAGAAGGAATTCGAAGAGTTATATTTCAAGTTGAATCAAGGACGCACTATAAGAGTTCAAGAATGTGAAGTTTTTCTAAAGGTTATGCAATCTTTCGAGGATAAATACAGACGTCTCCGTATCGATCCGCGAGACTCTACTAAACTTGTTCATGACTCGTGAGACCTATCTAACCTAGGCTCTGATACCAACTTGTCACGACCCTAAACCCAAACCTGGTCGTGATGGGCCTCTCGTGAAGATAAGGCCAGCCGACACATTTCCATTTCCAATCTTAAGAAGCAACATAATAAGTATTAAGTATTAAACATGATAAAATCTTAAAAATAAATAGTTAACAGTTTAATTTGCGGAAAAAAAATCCAACACGGCCGGATATCGGGGTGTCACTAGTCATGAGCATCTACTAAGGTCCGAATACAACAAGAGTCTAAGATGTACTAAATCGAGAGGGAGAAAAGTTGTGCTGCGAACGTCGGGCAACTACCTTGCTAAACTCCGATGACTCTGCCTCTGAGCAACCAACCCGCTACCGGGTTCAAAAATACCTAAATCTGCACACAAGGTATAGGGAGTAAAGTGATTACTTCCAATTCAATGAGTAATAAAAATAAATGAAGACTGAGTAATATAAATCCACATAAGGCACAACATTAAGCTACAAGAGGCATAACAAATCAGTAATTATAATTAAATAGTGAAATCTCGTAAATATCTTCCAAATAGTTAAACAATATGCAGGAAAGCAACAAAAGAGTAAACACATAATAACTGCCTCTCGGGCATAGTAACAACAGAATCAACCCCCCGGGCAAATGTCATAAAATAATACTAGTCCCTCGGGCTATATCTCATATCACAATGGGTACACGCGCTCACTGGGGGTATACATACTCCGGGAGGAGCCCTTTACTGCCCAAGCGCAATATCAAGCCATCTTGTAGCATCATAAACATGCTCTCAGACTCATATCAATATCTCAAGCCACCTCGTGGCGTACAATCTCAGGCCCTCGGCCTTATTATCATGATCAATGTATCACTGTTGCGGCGTGCAGCCCAACCCAAATGTATCCTCACATTACAGGCCCTCGGCCTTACTCAATCAGAATCTCATAAGCCTTTCGGGTCACAGTAAAATATGAAGCTTAGCTCAAATACCTTTGAAAATATCATTTAATGTGTTTAAAACAGAATAATACAGTTGAGTTTTTAAAATAGAAAAATATAGTATGACTGAGCACCAGTATGAAATTAATTAGTGAGGAAAATATCATTTAAAAATTTTCTAATGGTTCAAACAGCTGGCACGAAGCCCACATATGGCTTTTAGCCCAAAATATAATAATATCAAATAATTAGCTATGAAATACGCAGTAAAATAATCATTCGGGATGGACTAAGTCACAATTCCCAGCGGTACTCTACCTCACGCTCGTCTTCTAGCATGTAAGTCACCTCAAAATAGCCGTACGCTATAAAAACTGGGATTTCATACCTTCAGGATGCATTTAAAATCATTACTCACCTCAATCCGGTCTGAAATCTAGCCTGCAATTCCTTTGCCCTTCGAAACGACTTCCGAGTGCTCCAAATCTACCAAGTTCAGATTTTTATCATTATATTATGCCAAACGTATGAATTCCAATTGAAAAATATCGATTTTAAGCACAAAACCCGAAATCAGTCAAAACCCGACCCTTATATCAAAATCTCATCTATCAACCGGCAAACGCCAAAATTCCAATTTTGCCAATTCAAACTTAAATCTACTCCGGACCTCCAAAATACGTTTTGATCACGCCCCTAAGTCCTAAATCACCTAACAGGGCTAACCAAGTCATAAAAATTCCAATCCAAGATCATATGCTAACAAATCAAAACTTGGTCAAACATTTCAAATTTTTAAGCTTCAAACTGAGAACTGTTCTTCCAAATTCATTTCACTCATCCTGAAAATCAAAACCGACGATTTAAATAAGTCATAATACATCACACGGGAATAGTCATGCCCAAGAACTAGAGAGCAAAGTGCAAAAGCTCAAAACAACCGGTCGGGTCGTTACAAATAGTAAAAAAATTATTAGAATAATTTGTTCGTAATAATAATTTTAGTATTAACAAAAACAATCAAAAAATTATTTACACGATTCAGAATGAAAGGAAATAAAGATTGTAAAATATATATTCCATGCACGTAATATAAAAATAATTATTTAAATAAAAATATTTTTATAATATACATTATATATTCTTAAAAATTATGCTCATACATATATATATATATATATATATATATATATATATATATATGCACAACTTAACATAGCATATTTTACCCTATACAGATAGCCCCCCACCTTTTCGATGGCATAACTTTGTGTCGTCGGAAAGTTGGTAGAAACATAATAATATAATTGAGCATAATTTTTCAGAATATATAATGTATGTTATAAAAATAACTTTATTTAAATAATTATTATTATTATATTACGAGCATGGAATATATATTTTACAACCTTTATTTTCTTTCATTCTGAATTGTGTAATAAATTTTTAAATTTTTGTTGTTAATACTACAATTATTATTACTAACAAATTATTCTAATTAAATTTATTTACTATGCTCATTATTTTGTTATTCCAGCATTATATATACTTAAATACTTATTATTTTTTAATTTATAAATAATATTTATCTATTCTATAGGTAAGTCCATAATATAAATTAAAAAGGGAAAATCATAATATTAAAAAGTTTAAAAAAATAAAAAGAAGATAAATGCTTATAATTTAGAGTGTACATTAATTATTTGGCAATCCAAAATTCGAAAAGTGACCTTCTGAGTACAATAAACATAGTTTAGTGACTTTGTTGTTACAAACGAAAGAAAAATGGTTTTAGAAGATAATTTGGGATAGTTGTGTGACCATTTGAGTAATGAACTCTTCAGAATTTCAATATTTTAAGTTACTGAATTATAAATTAAAATTAATTATTTATTTATTTTTAATCGATTTGTTTAAATAAATATAAGGTTTGGACTTAAGTTACTGTATTGTGCTAATACAAATATATTTTAGCCTCTGTGTGTGATATGTAAAAGGCTAAAAGCGTCCACATCGATTATTAGGTGGACTAGATACCTCAAAACTAATGACAGTACTATTATTAGACATACATTTTTTATTTGCAACCACTTTGTAGCTAGACGTTTTTTTCTTCTCAATTTTTCGAACTATTGGAAGGTAATAGGAATTGAAAATGAATATTGAGAGGAATAGGGAAAAGAAAGAGTAAATTTTATGGTGGTCATTTAATTTTGTATTCATTATTTAAATATTAATTTTTTTTTTGCTATGTAAAAGTCATTTAACTTTATGTTCATTACCCAAAAATTACTTTTCTTTCTTTTGTTACTCAAAAATTATTTTACTTTATGTTCATTACCCAAAAATTACTTTTCTTTCTTTTGTTACATAAAAATCATTTGCTATGCTCCAGTTATCACAATAGCCACTTTGGCCAGATTTTATATTTTTTCACTTGAAAAGGCAATTATGCCCTTGACATTATAAATTCTTCCATATATGTTATATATTATATAGCATATAAGTATTTTATTTATAATTAAAATAATTTAATATTATTTTTATAATAGATTCATACATTTAGCTTTTCCTTAACGTAAATTTTCAAGATAGATAGGGAGCATCATTAAATTTTTCAGTAATATTATTGTGAATAAATTTCAAGTCAACGTTCTTAACCATGCCTGATGAATTTTTTTTAATGAAAATTATAAAATCAAAACTCACAGATTTATCAACCAAGTTATATCTATTAATCTAATAAAAAAAAAATGGCCACATTTAGCGCACTGACATATCAGATAAACACTTTCAAATAAATAATATTAACAGATAAAGCTTGAACAAATTTAATATTATACGCAAATATCTTTGACTCTTTTTCTAAAAAAAAAAAAAATTTAGTGACTATAAAAACTATCATTTGTTAAATTTTTTATTTTTTCAAATAAATATTTTTTATATTTAAAATATGTTCATGTTTGAATATGATTAAGCAAATTGAGTGCCATGAAAAAATAAATATACGAATATACTATAAAAATAATAAATAAACTAATATAAATTTATTTTAAGTAGAAGTAAAATAACTAGGTAAAAATATATTATATAGCATCTAATATAGAAGGTATTACATAAATGTGAAGAATCATATATAATGTCAAGGGCATAATAGATTTTTCAAGTAAAAGTATTATAAAAATAACTAGAGGAAAGTAAAATAATTTTTGTTTAAAAGAAAGAAAAATAACCTTTGTGTAATGAACACAAAGTTGAACGATATCTAAGAAACAAAAAAAATTGACTCGGAAAAGAAATAGCAGACTTATCACTAAGTGGGCGTTTGGAAATAAAAATTGTAAAATTCCAAAAACAAAACAAAAAACTGAAAAAAATTCAAGTGAAAATAATAATTGAAAATTTTAGACTTGTGTTTGGACATGAATATAATTTTGGGTTATTTTTTTAAGTTTTGTGAGTGATTGAGGGAAAATTTTGAAAAACAAGCTTTTTGGAGTTTTTAAAATTTTTCAAAAAAATTCCAAAATTCATCTTCAAGTGAATTTTGCCTCACAAAATTCATGAGGGAATATATCACATAAAGGTAGATAGATATTCTTGCCTTAAGGCTTCTTTTCCAAAAGCTAACCGAGTTCTTCTGACTCAATTTTTTCACAACCGCATTCAATCCCTTACCAACCATCTTTCTAAATATAGACATCGTCATATTATGAATAAGATCGAGTTTAGGAAATTGTGTTCTTACAACTGAGCTCTACCACACGATCTAGAGTAAGAAGAAAGAGTGACAATCCTAAATGCCCTGTAGCCTCCTGCTTATAAGTGTGGTGCACGACACATCCATAAACAAACTCCACTAGACACGGCTTGTAGATTCCCTAGGACGTAACTGCTCTGATACCACTTTTGTCACGCCTCGAACCTGGGGGCGAGACCGGCACCTAGTGCCTCACCTATACTTGCGTACCAACTTGCAACTAAGGGACTCTGAACATATGATATCGTACTTTGGCCATGTGCCACATTGCAAGACAACTGCGAATGCTGATTAGATATCAATATAAACATGGGTCGACAAGGTCGTCATGGTTATTACAGCTGACAAACCAACCAAATATACACACAAGGCCTGCAAATCCAACATATACACTAACTGACATGATAAGTCTAAAAGCCTCTACTAATAGATATATTGTGATCGGAACAGCTTCCCGACCTACTCATAATATATATATACAAAAGATGTACATAGGGTTCTAGACCCGGCAACTCTGAAAGGCATGGAGCTTACCGATCAAGCTGAACTCGGGCAACACTTAATAAGGAGGTCTACCCTTCTGTCTGTTTGAACCTGCACGCATGAAATGCAGCACCCCCAGAAAAGGGACGCCAGTACAAAATAATATACCGAGTATGTCAGGCAATATACTAAAAGTTGAAACTGAACTGATAATATAATAATTGCAAGTATCTGGAAGTCAAAGATAATCTGAAGATATGCTTACTTGTTGATACTGACTCAACTCTCTCAATATAGTAAGTAAAATTGTTGTCCGGTCCTACAAGGCTCAGTGAGTATATGTGTGTGCGTGTATATATACAAATACTTATATAAATAACTGCTTTGCCATAGTAGGCTCGCTCATAGGCGATCGGCCATACTAGGCTTTGTATCTCGGCCAATTGGGCTCGCTCATAGGCGCTCGGCCACAGTAGGCTCGGTATATAACTTACCATCTGATCAGAATTTGCCCAATAGGGGCCTACCCATCGATTATAGTTCGATCATAATGAAAATAGTGTAATAATATATATATATATATATATATATATATATATATATATATATATATATATATATATATATATATATATATATATATATATATATATATAGGCTCTCTGCTCTCTTGACTGGAAGAAGACAATACTCAATTGAATATGATAAGGGAGAATACTATAACTTATGAGACTAGAAAAATGTACATAAATTCAGGAATATGAATTTCTCTTTATGCCTCGTTATCAAACTTGTGTAATTACGAGATCATGCCTGTTAGAAACTGTGAGTCCACCAGACTGTATAGAGAACCGGGTTCTCTATGTGTTTTCTCTGAAAATACTGATGAACCAAACTGTATAGCGATCTGGTCCTATATTAGTTTGGTATACCGCTAAGTTTGTGTGAAACCACCAAATAGTAGAGTACCTGGTCCTTTATCGGGTTCTGTTGTGAATGCTAGTAATGCTGAATGTAAATAAGGTAAAGGATTTTTACGTGGAAAAATCCTACACAAGGGGATCAAAAAACCATAACCTACACTTGTAGGCTTTTAACTTCACTAACTTGCAATCTCCCTATTACAAGTCTCTTTACAATAACCATATTGCAAATACTTCAACTAACTTGTGATGCTCTCATCATAAGCCACTTTATAACTATCCTAGTTACAAAGAATTTGACTAACTTGGGGTATTTCCACCACAAACCACTTTATCACATTACGGTTACAAAGGCTTTGACTAACTTGTGATGTTTCCACACAAGCCACTTTGTCGTACTATGATTACAAAGGCTTTTGCTTATGACTCAACCTAGCCACAACATAAACTCAAGGAGTTTACGGATTTACAAAGGATTCCTAATCAACACTTCTAAGAAAGTCGAATAAGAGTTACAATGAAGAACACATAACAAAGACTCAACAACCTTAAGGACTTAAGATATCATCAATCTTGGATCAGGTCCTTGAAGTTGCATCAGCTTTGTTCTTGAGAGAGGTTCTTGAGCACTTGAGAGAATATTTGTTTTTGTATTCGCAAGTGTTGAACCTGAATCTTATGCCTTGCATAAGGTTTATACTACATAAGACATCCTTAGTGATGTCCAATCTCAATAGAAAGTGAATGTTGCACTGTTGCAAACAGTCACTTTCTATAATTGCTTTCCAACTGTAGTTGACTTGTACTTTTGTCAGAGAACCCTAAGGGACAAGGTCCCAGTTGTGTTCCTTTTTGTACAGTTGCGGATAGTCACTCAGTTGCGTTCCAGCTTTATAGTTGGCTTGTACTTCTATCAGAGAACCCTAAGGGACCAGGTCCTTGTTGTGTTCCTATTTGTACAGTTGCAGACAGTCACTCTCTTCAGTTGTGTTCCAGCTGTATAGTTGACTTGTACTTTTGTCAGGGGAGCACCAAGGGATCAGGTTTGTGTTCTGGTACTTGTGCACACTACCCAGATTGTCTTGAGTTGAGTACCTTGAATGATGTTTTGTATAAACTCATTGTACTTTAGTTGATCAGAGAATGAATGGGCACTGGGAACAATGCAGTGCGATAGAATTTCGTTTCCAGCTGTGTCCAATTGACTTTGTACTACCGTGAGGAACCCACAAGAGTATCAGGTCCTTGTCTAGGTTCCTACCTCCTGAAGCTATAGCAAGTTCACATTTGACAGGAATCCGTTAGATGCAGTGTAATCCAAGTGAGTCAGGTTCCCTATCTGGTTCTTAACATTAAGTTTTTTAGATCATCAAAATACAAGGCAAAGATATTGAAAACCTATCAATTTTTCCCTTTTTGATGATGGCAAACTTAGCATTGAAAATGAGGAGTTAGAGTTCAGAGAACCAGATTGAATAACAGGCGACCACAGGTTTCCCCTGACTTTATGCCCTTACTTACACATGTTTCCCCATATGTTCCCCCTGACTCTTTTATTTGGTTTCATACAGAAAGTTTGGTAGATCATCAAAACATAGATTAAAAGACCTTAAACCCATCAATTTTCCCTTTTTGACGATGACAAACTTTTAACATTGATGACTATGTGACTTAACCAGATAAGGTACCATCAACTACACTATCTGATGCATTGTTGCAGGCAATCACTTTCTGCAATTGCTTTCCAGCTGTAGTTGACTTGTAATTCTGTCAGAGAACCCTAAGGGACCATGTCCTTGTTGTGTTCCTCTTTGTACAGTTGCAGACAGTCACTCAGTTGCGTTTCAGCTGTATAGTTGACTTGTACTTCTGTCAGAGAACCCTAAGAGACCATGTCCCTATTGTGTTCCTCTTTGTACAGTTGCGAACAGTCACTTTCTTCAGTTGTGTTTCAGCTGTATAGTTGACTTGTACTTTTGTCAGGAGAGCACCAAGGATTCAGGTTCCTGATCTGGTACTTGTGCACACTGCCCAGATTGTCTTGAGTTGAGTACCTTGAATGATGTTTTGTATAAACTCATTGCACTTTAGTTGATCAGAGAATGAGTGGGCACTGGGAACAGTGCAGTGCGGCAGTATCTTCGTTTCCAGTTGTGTTTAATTGACTTTACACTGTCGTGAGGAATCCACAAGAGTATCAGGTCCTTATCTGGGTTCCTACCTCCTGAAGCTGTAGCAAGTTCACATTTGGCTGGAATCCGTTAGATGCACTATAATCTAAGTGAGTCAGCTTCCCTATCTGGTTCTTGACATTAAGTTTGTTATATCATCAAAACACAAGGCAAAAATATTGAAAACCTATCAATGCCAAAATGAAGGAAGGGCTTAGCCTTAACATATCTAGAGTAGGAAAAAAATCCGTATAATATTCTTGGAAAAAGTTGCAACGTACTCTTTTAGATCCGCTAAATTTTATGTTGCTAAGGTGCTAATAATTCCCGTTGAAATTGTTTGGTTGCACGAAACTTTGTTGAAAACTTGTAGGAATTGATAACGTCCACTTCATACTCTCAGAGATCGTTTGGTAGGGTGCATAAGAATAATACTGAATAGGGTGTATTCGTAATGTTGGTATTAGTTATACTTGCATTAGTTATGCTTGCATTAGTTATGCTGGTATTAGTTATGCTTGCATTAGTTATGCTTGCATTAGTTATGTTGGTATTAGTTATGCTAACATATTTCTTATCCATTGTTTGGTTTGATGTATTAAAACATTGCATAAGTTCTAAAAGAATTGTTTGTTTACAAAAATGCCCTCAAAACTAGTCCACACTATAACTTTTTAAAAGAAACATATGTTGAAAAATATTTTTATATGAAAAGGTTTTAAAAAAATATTTTATTTGTCTACCTTTATTGTAAAATAAAATTATATATTTATTTATAGAAAAAGAAAATATACTAAGAATTTATTTATTTACTAGGGATATAATTTTATTTCTCACTATTTGGATTATTTTGAACTTGTATTAATATACTAACTAGCATACTTTAATCAAGTATAAATTTTGAAGGACAATTTTGTCTTTAACCAAGCTAATGCATGCATTAAAATCCTTTGCATTGCTAATACCATTATTTTTTATGCATTAGTTATGCATAGGATAATACCAAATAGGATGTATAACTAATGCTTGCATAAGTAATGCATGGGTTTAAAATGTCTACCAAATAATGTATTATTAATACACAAAGCTAATATACCCTATCAAATAATGTATTATTAATACATAAAACTAATGCATGCATTAGCTTATCCAATGCACCCTACCAAACAACCCCTAAGTTTGTAGGTCAATGTTTACATTCATACCGAGTTTGACTCGTTGTAGAAAGTATTTTATAATAGTAAGAAAAGGCAAGCTAAGCACTTTCAATTAATAAGTATTGCCTATTTTGTGGTTAAGACAAGACTATGCTCTCATGCTCTGGAGTTCATATATCCTATTCTAATTATATCTCTCCCAACATATTAATTCGAGTTTTATTTGAAATGATGTGTCTTATAATTATCACACTACTTTGCCACCTCATCAAAAATGATAAGAGTCATTTGATTAAGAAGTGGCTTACTGCCACATGGGGGTGGAGGGGGGAAATATTTAATCTTATCCGATAATTAATTAATTAACTAAGTAATATCTTATTACTCTGTAATTAATCAATTATCCGCATAATTAAAAATTATCTCAAATTACTTAAAATTTTACTTATTGTTAATAAATTTTATATATCCTACTATTATGATCATATGGTACCTTGTATGGTACTAGTCCATAAATATCGGGTATTAATTTCGGCCCGTATTTTATCCCAACATGCCAAACTTTGAGGAAAATTCATTTTTTTTAATTTATTTCCCCTCGCATTCACGAATTTACTCGTCACTTGATTGAAATAGCATAATCCTTATAATCTCCAAATAATCTTTTCCTTGTATTGATGTCAATTAACTTACGACAAATACAACGTACAATACTACAGGGTGCAACATCATCGTAATTTAATATTGTGAAGCGTAACATCTTCGTAACGTAATACCGCAAGACGTAGGATTGCATGGCGTAACACTGTTCATAGCTAGAGTTGTTTTAACTCCATTTAGTTTGAGTACTAATGTATGTTGAGATGGTTTATTTGACAGGTAACTTATCCGAACATGATGGAATTTTTCGAGAATCTTGGAGTCGATATGGAGATCTCCGATATGTCATTTTCAGTGAGCTTGGACAAAGGCTATGGTTGTGAATGGGGCAGCCGAAATGGACTCTCTGGTTTGTTTGCACAGAAAAAGAATATCTTGAATCCATACTTTTGGCAAATGATTAGAGAAATCATCAAGTTCAAGCATGATGTCATAAGGTACCATTATATCCTTTAGCTTTACTATCAGTTAATAAATCCCTTTGATGTTGATGTTTCATTGTTAGAGCACAGAGTATTCTTTGGTTGAAAAGGACTAAATCATTCTGTTTTGCACCTGTTCTGTATTTGTGTCAAAAAAGAACTGTCTTTAATGTAGTTTATGTTTCCTACTACATTGCAGTTACCTTGAGGAACTTGATAACAATCCTGACATTGATCGCAATGAAACGTTAGGACATTTTATTAAGTCGCATGGCTATTCAGAGTTATTTCAGAAAGCTTATCTGGTGAGACTTCTGTTCCGTCACAGTTCTTTATTTCATTAAATGCATAGGCCATTTTTGTTCGTTCAAAAGATTGATCTTGCTATAAGAAATTCACACATATGTTTTGACAGATTCCAATATGTGCATCAATTTGGTCCTGCCCCTCGGAAGGAGTAATGGGCTTTTCTGCTTATTCCATTCTTTCATTTTGTCGCAACCACCACCTTCTACAGGTAGAGTTCACGTACATACTGTTTAATGAGCATATTTTCTGTATAGCTTATAGCCAATTGCTGAATTTGGTTTATATAAGATACTGAATTTGAATGCTTCTATATATCATTTTGTTGTTTGAGTGCTTTCGTTCTTTCTTTACAGCTCTTTGGTCGCCCTCAATGGCTCACAGTTAGATGGCGATCACGTACATATGTAAACAAGGTGGTATTTTATTCTCTATGTACCACAAAGTACTAGCAAGTACCATTTTCTTGCTTTCTTGAGTGAATTGTTAAGCTTCTATCATTCGTCTGAGTAATACAATGGGTGTACAAAGCAGGTTAAGAAGGAGCTGGAGAAGAGAGGCTGCCAATTAAGGACTGGCTGTGAAGTAGATTCTATATCAACGAATGAAGAAGGTCCGGTTTGGTTCTAGCATTTTAAATGCCTCTATTTCTCATGTCTATTATTAATCTCATCTCACAGTTAGGAACTACTCATGATTCTAACTGTAAAAGAAAGAGCGTTTGCAGATTGTACTGTAGCTTGCACCGATGGTTCCAAAGACGTATATGATGCATGCGTAATGGCTGCACATGCACCAGATACTCTGAGAATGTTAGGGAAAGAGGCAACATACGATGAAACAAGAATACTTGGTGCTTTCCAATATGTTTATAGGTACTTTGGATGCCTCTTTCTTAAACAATTTGAACTTAAATTTGTCGTCCTCATTTACTTTCTTATCCGAAAAGTTCATCCTTAGTTAGCTAGTAGTATATCGTACTAGGGGAAATATTTTGTGCTTTAGTGAATTTCAGTTAAAAATGCATGTCTTAATGTGGTCAGTTGTAGTCAACTATCAACTAAAAAGGGCAGCCCGGTGCACAAAGTATCCCGTATTCACGCAGGGTCCGGAAAAGGCTCGCACCACATGAGGGTGTGATGTAGGCTACCTACCTTGATGCCAAGCATCAGTGGCTGATTCCACGGCTTGAATCCATGACCTATAGGTCACACATACTCAACTGACTAAATTTCTGATGCTAATCTGAAAATGCTTCTGTAGGCAGATTAGTAAAGTTAGTAGTTCTGCTCTGAAATTAGTGAATGAATTCTACTCATGAACACTGCATGAAAGGCAGAATATTATGTTGAAGAGAATGCATCTTCTGTACAAATTCTATAAAAATTTGTCTTGCTGTTTGGTTTGAAAGAAGTGAGTTGGTATTTTGAACCATAGTGTTACAAAGATTTTATGATGTCAAAATGCACACTCATTTCTATTCCTCTACGACAGTGATATTTACCTTCATTGTGACAAAACTTTCCTGCCTCGCAACCCAGCAGCATGGAGTGCATGGAATTTTCTTGGAACCATGAACAATAGAGTATGCGTGACATATTGGCTAAACATACTCCAGGTGAGCGATGCATCAGAACCACTCTAATGTTCTTCAGGGGAAAAGTCTTTTCTCTTATTAACTGTCCTCTTATCTTTGAAATATATAAACCTTCAGAATCTTGGTGAGACAGAGCGGCCTTACTGTGTAACTCTTAATCCTCCTCACACACCAGAACATATGATGCTTAAGTGGACGACGGGCCACCCTGTACCCTCAGTTGCTGCATCAATAGCTTCATCCGAGCTAGATCAAATCCAAGGAAAGAGAGGAATATGGTTTTGTGGAGCATATCAAGGTACAAATCCTACTGCTTCAAAATGGATGTTCCTTCTAACCTGCTGCGGTGCTTATACTGACGTTACACTTCTACTAGTTCCTCCAACTCAAACTTAAAATATTGCACACACACTCACTGATGTCATTTATCTTAGATTTGCATATGAAGCAATAAAGATTCTTTCTCCAGTCTTTATAAAATTGCCAAAACTATCTTTGTTAGGCCTAGGAAGTTATTTGGTCCTTGCAGCTTATAATTTTTAATCTTCTTTCTGATATTATCCTGATTCTTGAATGCTTCCTGTCTTTAGTGCACAAAGTTTATAGCCGCTTATTGAGGTTATATTTATTGCAATACTTTCAGGATATGGCTTCCATGAGGATGGACTAAAGGTAGTGACATTTCTTCTGACAAGCTTGATAGATTATAACTTGAAGAATGAGACATGTTCCTAGGAGAACAGATAATAGGACCACATAGTTAGTGTACTTAATGTGTGGATAACAATCTAACTTTGCTCCTTCTCAGGCAGGCGCGGTTGCTGCACAGGGCCTGCTTAAGACAAACTATAGTGTCCTGAACAATCCAAAACACATGGTACCAACCTGGCCAGAAACAGGAGCACGCCTCCTAGTTACTAGATTTCTCAAGAGTTTCATTGCTACAGGATGCATAATGTGAGTTATAAGTTTCACCTTGTATAGTTTTCCCCAAAATGGTTATACTCAATACAGGTTATTTCCGTCCATCCAATATCTCATCTTATAACATGTTAAGAAGCCAAAAGTATTCATGTTACGAGTCATGCGTACATTGTTTTTAGACTATATATTTTCTGTGCTCAGCTTATTAGAAGAAGGGGGCACGATGTTCACCTTCGAAAGAGCAGAGAATAAAAGCTCTCTCAAAGTTTCTCTTAGAGTTCATAGTCCACAGTTTTACTGGAAGGTAACCGGAGTTCTTTTTTTTCCTCTCGTATAATACATCAAGCCAATAAAAAACAAAATTTCAAAGAATTCTACAATATGGATAAATTCGTTGACATAAACTAATCTCTTACAGGTTGCAACTCAAGGTGATTTAGGCCTTGCCGATGCTTTTATTCAAGGGGATTTCTCTTTTGTCGATAAGAATGAAGGTCTTCTTAATCTTTTCATGGTGAGGAAATGACACTATTTCTATGTAAATAGCTATATGTTGGTACCTGGCATCCTGAATTCTTTTACAGATTTTTGTTAACAACAGAGATTTGAAAGCATCAGTGACAAGGTCTAGTAAGAAAAGGTAAGTAGTTTATAGAAACTGAAATCAGGAAATTGCAATTTATGTTCATACCTTAGAAGTTTTTCGCTCCTTTATTCTCCAGAGGCTGGTGGACACCATTGCTTTGTACAGCTGCAGTATCATCTGCAAAATATTTCGTTCGACATGTATCAAATCAAAACACCTTGACTCAGGCTCGTCGGAACATCTCCCGTCACTATGACCTGGTAAATATCTTGTATGCTATATCACCCAAAGCACATACTGATGTCAAGATCACTAATGAAATTGAAATTCTCATGCATATGGATTTTTACCTGCTGATTTCTTGTAACTTTTTCATCATAAATACGTGTGAATTGATAAGTATATTTATTGCTTTTTTTTCAGAGTAATGAACTCTTCTCTCTATTTCTAGATGAGACAATGACATATTCATGTGCAATTTTTAAGGTAAGAGCTGAAATTTCAAATTTTGCAACTTCGCCGCTTTTATCTTATGTTAACAACATTTTCTAGAGTGAAGAGGAAGACTTGAAAGTTGCACAGGAGAGGAAAATTTCTCTTCTCATTGAAAAGGTAAGTCATCAACAAAGTAAATAATCCCTTATTTCGACATAATTTTCAAGCCTAACCTGATTCTGATTCTAATCTTTATAGGCAAAAGTTAGCAAGGAACATCACATTTTAGAGATAGGATGTGGTTGGGGAAGTTTGGCTGTGGAAGTTGTTAAGCGAACAGGATGTAAATATACCGGTATCACTCTCTCTGAACAGCAACTGAAATATGCACAGATAAGAGTTCAGCAAGCAGGCCTTCAGGTATATAACTGAAAACATCTGTGGAAACTCAAGATGCACAGTTCTTTTGTGGTACTCTAAACTATCAAAAGATCGAAAACAAGCAAGGTCTAAAGTCAGGCTAGAGAAGTTACATCATACAAGAGCATGCTTATATCGTCTAAACAATTGAAGCCAATTTCGGAGAATTTTAATAAATACTGACTGAGTTCGATCAATGAAATGTATTCACAGGATCGCATAACATTTCTCCTACTTGACTATCGCCAATTGCCAAATATGTCGAGATATGACAGGATTATATCATGGTAAGTTTTTGCCTACAAAAATTAGGTCATTTCCTATAACTCATTACCATCCAGTGTGATAACTGTACTAATAATGATTTCCAGTGAGATGTTAGAAGCCGTTGGTCATGAGTTTATGGAGGAATTCTTTACTTGCTGTGAATCTGCATTAGCAGAAGATGGCCTTCTTGTTTTGCAGGTAATGAATTAAAATGACCCTCAACACATTCCACTATTTTAACTATTTCCCTTCAATTTTTTATGCTGATTTTTCGCAATTGTTGGCTTTCCTTAGTTCATTTCAATACCAGACGAGAGGTATGACGAATACAGGCAGAGCTCAGACTTCATAAAAGAATATATATTCCCAGGTGGATGCTTGCCTTCACTAAGTCGAGTAACATCAGCTATGGCTGCTGCATCCAGACTATGGTGACAAAGATTTCATTTTGTGATTTTGCACATAACATGCTGTCTCTTATTAAAAATCATCTTGTTTTAAATCATTTGAAAAATGTTGTAATGCAGTGTAGAGCACCTAGAAGATATAGGAATTCATTACTATCAGACGCTGAGATGCTGGCGGAAGAACTTCCTGCAAAAACAAAGGTAAGTAAACCAAGATCAGTTCAGTATTGGTTTCAACCTATTTCTTTCATGTATCATTTGTAGCTTGTTCAAAAGTAATAGATCATTTCTAGACTCTGATACTTGAGCATTAATAACTGTGTAACTAGCCAAATTCATGCTTTGGGATTCGACGACAAGTTCATCAGGACATGGGAGTATTACTTTGATTACTGTGCTGCTGGATTCAAAACGTGCACACTAGGAGATTATCAGGTATGATGAGAATTCTTTGAATAAAAGGGCAAAGAGTGCATAATGTATATGTGTTTGTCGAACCAAGTATCAGCAGAGGTGGGGTAGAGGGAGCTGTAACGCAAAATCACTTCCTTCACATATGGATATGAATTATATTTCCCTCTTTATGAGGCTCAAACACCGCGAAGTGGTCTAAAACATATTAGTTCTAATCAAATGGACCTTGATCTTCACTTCAGTAGATAGTTCCATGCAGCCATGCTACTATTCTGTATAAGAATCTAAGATCAAGTGACCACAACAACAACAAACCTTGTGTAATCCCACAAATTGGGGTCAGGGAAAGGTAGGGTGTACGCACACTTTACCCCTCCTTCACCTTGAAAGTAGAAAGGTGGTTTCCGATAGAACCTCGGCCTAAAATCAAGTTACTATGAAATAATAATGATATGAATTATATTGACTCTAACTACACATCCCAAAAAAAGAAAAGTTAGCTAAGAGCTTACTATAACCAGTACAGGATATTTATTCTCATTCTTTACCAGAAATCTTGAAATTGCTTACCAAAGTTGAGAAGTAAAACTACTTAAAGGTGCTCCTTTTTTTGTAGATTGTATTCTCAAGGCCAGGCAATGTTGCAGCATTTGGTGATCCTTACCATGGTGTACCTTCAACTTACTAGCATTTCTTCGTTTTCAAGATTGATCATACGCTCGTCTTTATAAAGGTTTGAGTTTGATTGTTTCTTGCTAAAGAGAAGAGTTCATTGACTATTGGTTGTTTTTCTTATCCATTTTTGTAGATTAAGAACCTCCTTTTTGGAAATAGTTTACTTCCATTTCACTGCAAGAAAAAACTAATCAAGCCATGATACAAGTGTCAAGCTAATTCTTCATGTAATTTTCTCATATTGTATTTTTGTGAAACTTCTACTGCACGCCATTGAGTTACATGGACGCGAGGAGAATAAATCATTCTTTTATGTGGATCTCATTGCCTGCAAGTTGCCGCTTATTAAGCAATTTTTAATAGCCAATTCAAATTATTTACTCTTATTTTATTTTAGGTTATTCAATTTGGTAATTACAAAATTTTAGGAAAATTATTTGCTTCTTGCAAATTACACTTCATGATTATGGCAGAAGCACTACGAACAAGGATTGGAGTGAAATGGTAAATACTCATTCATCATTAACCAAAGTTGTCGAGTTCGAACCCTAGATATTGAATCATCTTTGTTAGGGAACAATTTATCCCCCAATATACAGCTTCCTAACATGTGTGAATTTAATCAGACCCAAATGTGTGTAACGAACCCAAAGAAAAATGTTATCACTAAACTTAAGTGGAAAAAGCTAGGGAAAAACTAAAAAATAACCAGATTTACAAGTGGTTATTCAAAAATAGTCACGGTTTCAGAAGTAATCAAATTTAGCCATTTTTCATGTAAAGATCAATCTAAACGAAAATACTGTTCAAAATCCGTAAAGTACTCCAGCATAATATACTGGAACTCCAGTATAACAGCATAAGTATACTGGAACTCTAGTATAACATACTAAAACTCCAGTATATTATACTGGACTTCCAGCATATTAAACTGGAACCCCACTATATTATACTGGACTTCCAGCATATTATACTGGAACTCCACTATAATATGTTGGAAGTTCATACACTGGTGATCCAATCTCTAGCATATCATGCTGGAACTTTCTGCGTGTTGGAATTCCAACATATTACTTTCTCCGTGTTGGGGTTCCAGCATAATATGCTGGAAGTTCATACTTCATACACAAGTGCACCGATCTCCAGTTTATTATGCTGAAATTTTTTATGTTGTAGCAACATAGTGGTTATTTTTCAACGACTTCGCAAGCACTGGCTATTTTTGAATGACCAATCCGAAACCTAGCTAGCCCGTGCTATTTTTACAGAAGCTGGGACACCTTTTCATCTTTTACTTTAGGCGAAATGGCTTCCTGCCACTTAAACTTGTAGGGTTTTTTAAAGCCGATACACGAACTTTGTATTTTCCCATTTGAACACTCCAACTTGACAAAATGGGTAATAATAAACACATCCACCAGAGCGTGTATACCAATTGCGCTGACATGTACAATACATCATGCTAAGCTATTTATTACTTACCATGTGTTATTTGTGGGTCCCATTTTTAAATATAAAATCAGAAGAAGAAAAAAAAGTTACAAATACAAAAAAGGAAAAAAGAAAAAAAAAACAACGCCTGAAACATAGAATCGTCCCCTCCGACGAGCAGCAGAACTCCGGCGAGAAAAAAAATGAACTAGCAAGGTGTTCCAGGTAGGGGTGTACAAAGGAAACCGACAAACCGCACCAACCCGATAATCCGAGTCAAACCGAGAAAAAAAATCCGACTATGGTTTGGTTTGATTTGGTTTGATGTGGAAAAAAAAAATCCGACCATAATTGGTTTGGTTTGGTTTTAACTAAAGAAAGTCAAACTGAAACCAAACCAACCCGACATTACATATATATAGAAATTTTAGATATATTTAATATATAAATATACATATTGTGATGTAATTTATAAATATTTCTTGAATTTTTTCATAATTTTATCTTTTAAGGTATTATTTCAAGGTTGGACTTAGAACTTTTGAATGTTCCAATAAGTTTTATAGCAATTACCATTAGTAAACTAAATAATGCTAACAAAAGCCTAAACCAATATCAAATCAATATTAATGCTAACAAAAGATATTCAATTAAATACTATGAACGAGAATGTATTGAATATTTATATATTGTTTTGCAATAATTTAGATAAAAATGCATAACCTATTTTTATGTTTTCTTTAGCGTTTAGTCATGTGATTAATACTCCCTTATTAGTCTACTTATTTTATCATGAATTATTATTTTCAGTTTATGTTTATTTTATTATGGTTTTTAATTAGCAATATTTTATATTACATAATTTTATTGTCTTTATTGTTGAATATTTTAGGATAATGCCATGACACATCTATTTTGTATTATTTTCTTGGAAAATACTTTATATAGTTGTATCTTACTAGGATTAAAAAATATTTTGAGCATAATTTATATGTTTTGTTCTACGAAGATTTTACCGAAAAAACCCGAATAACCCGAAAACCCAAGAAAAACCGAGAGTGAAAAACCCGAATTTTATTGGTTTGGTTTAGTCTTTAGATTTAATAACCCGATACAATTGGTTTAGTTTGGTAATTGTAAAATCCGAACCAATCCGACCTATGTACACCCCTAGTTCCAGGTATCCAAATAGGAAAAGAAAGGTACCAAAATGTTCGCCTTGATGAGAAGAATGCTCATACACTTCCAATTTCATATGGGTACCAACCAATTCCTCCAATTTTACAATCTAAAAGATAAGGCAGTCCGGTTGAGCAAGGTGTTCGACGAAATGCCCCTATCAATTCTGGGCCAATTAGAGACCAATTTCCAACTGGAATCCCTTCTACTATACCCATGGATCCTCTATGCAAAGATTCAGCTCAATCCATTCAAGAAATTAACTATCACCACCAAGTTGAAAACTCAGAACTTCACCAGTTGGCCGAGCATGGTGCTCCGGGGATAATTGGATCCCAAAACCAATGTCAATCCATTTCTGCACCCCAGGTGAGTATTCCCAACCCATCACAACCAATTTTACATGGGTCAATCGCGTTGAATATTATTTATTTAAATGGTAACTAATTTGATGATGATAGGCTAACGGATCGAGCTTTGGTCGTTGTGGGATGAATGTAGACGATAAACCAAGTCCGAGCAATGTGAAAACGTTGGTGAAGATAGCAGATAAAATGCTGAAATAGAAAAATATAGAGTCTGTGCTTTTCGGTTGCAAGAGAAATATGGGCAAAATGTAGACCCAGGTGCTTTTTCATTTTTCTTTTTTATTTATTTTTTATTTTAATTCTAATTTTTTAAGTAAAAACAATACTATTCACTCGTGTCTTGGAGCGTGATTTGCATACAGTTTAGCCATGTCAGCTGTAGTGCTTCCACATATGCATGGTCAACGGTCAAAAGTATTTATTATTACCCATTTTGTCAAATTGGAGTGTTCAAATGAAAAAGTCCAATGTTGCTTTCAAAAGCTCTACAAGTTAAGTAGCTAGAAAGTCATTTCGCTTTTACTTTATATTACTGCAGAAATAGGTGCATTTGATCCTCGGGTTCTCCAGGTGCAATTGAGGGCACGCGACTAGGCACCATATCGTTTCTCTATTTCAGAGTTGAAGTTCATAGAGAAAATTGGATGAAAACAATCTTCACAAATTTCAAAATCTGGTTAACGCTTTTATGCCTTTTCGTAGTTCTTTTCCAACTTTTTACATCTTGCTTTTTGGATGGAAAAAGGTACTGCTTTTAACACAAGATTGTGTCTACATTTGCCACTGTAAGGCCAAAGAATCTGAAAAACCTAAGTGCCCAATTAGGCCATGCTAAATATTAAAAGTCATACTACTCCCTCTCAGCTTATGAAAACCACCAAGAACAAAGAACACATGCTTGGAAGGAGAGGAAATTGCACAGGCAATGGAAAATACAAGGATGAGTAAAATGATAAGTAAACAAGCAACAAGACTATAGCGGTACTAAATAATCATCCCAAAATTCTAGCATCTCAGATGTCTTCATAAACTCTCAAAAAGAAATGGGGCAGAGCAACTAGTAATTTTTTTTCTGTTAGTTGGGTGCTCAGGGAAAGGGAAGAACAAATAGAAGATGATCTGTTCTGAGTAAAATAATATCAACATGTGGCCACTCACGAAGTACATCGACAAATGCTAGTACAAAACAAGAGATGGACGCACCCCCAGATGTGTCAAATCTCACCCATATAGACCGTAGATGGAAACATGAACCTACCTCAACCTACGAAAAGAACTTAGCTCCTTTAGACGAATATGCTCTTGTTACACATGATTTGAAAAAACGAATATGCTCTTATTACACAAGGCAATCTCCAGTATAGAAAAGCAACTAACTAGCTACACCCTACAACCACAATCACATTCTAATTTGATGTAACAAGCAGCATACTACCAAGTTACCCTACTGAAATATGAAAATCCAGTAACCTGAGAAGCATGGAAGATGGAAAGTCTGAACATCTTACACTACTGATCCTACTTACCAGTATAAACAGCTCAACTAACTACAATTCACAGGCTGAATTCTAATTCTACGAGGCATACACTACTAATTTACCCTACTAATATAAGATGATGGATAAACACGAGAAGTAATGGTGGAAACTGGTAAGCGAAATCATCCAACACTAGTGACCTAAACCATGCCAATTTCTAACAACCATCTTGAGAAAGAAACCATTTAATTGACAAAAATTGTTTGACCCAAAGAGTTCTGCAGGTTAATTGTCAAGTACCTAATCAAATTATTGAGATACTAAAAGCCTAACTCTCCAATTCCAAAAGAGCCAATACGACGCTCAAAATCAGCTGGATGCAACATTTACCACGTGGATGGCTGTTAGTCTTCACCCCTGCACAAATCACACAACTCAACAGCGCCTGCTTGGCCTTGGTCTGCCACACCATGACAAGTTTCAGGACAATACCACATCAAACAAGCCAAACCCATAAGTACAGTACCTTTCTTCACTTAACAACATCTCCAGCACCCAGGTCGTATTTTTTCTCCGAGTGGACTGTTCATCACATTCAGTGTTCAGGCCTCTCCTCCTGTACAACACAAGGTCAAATACAGGGGGAAATGATTATGCCATTCTCAAAATTCAACTACCACTAACATTATCGCTAGCCATTACGTACTGATCTACCAAGTCTGCTACAACTGCTCTCCTACGAGTAAGTAGCACCACCATATCTCATGGTCCAACTACATCATGCAAAGAAAAATAGAAAGCGTTCTATTTTTCTTATTAACTGTTTCTTTTAAATGATATGTAAAATAGCACCATACCATCCTGCTTCAGAAGGCAAAGGGTCAAAGCCACACTTCAAATATTAACTCCACAACCCATGGCTCAATCAAAAGGTAAACTCACGCAAGTTAACAAAAGCAAATATATATGTGCACTATGAAAACAAATGAACCACATTAACTAATAAACATAACCATAAGCAAGCCAGATTAAGAATGCACTTAAACAACAATAACAGAAATAGGTAATACTAGTGACAATACTAGTTATTATAAACTAGAAAATAAGTACTGCAAACTACTAGGGGATTCAAGCAATCCAACCAGTCTCATTTAGCAGGTGACATCTTGCAAGAGCAGCACTCTGCATGTGAAACGCAAAACTGACGCAATAACTCTCCAGTAAAAGGTGAAGTCTGAGACAAAAACGAATCATCTCATTCACTGCTGTTGGGCTTGCCGACTGGGGGCACCTCCATATCCTCCACCATATCCAGCTTGACCACCGTGAGCTCCGTTTGGTGGAGCACCATAATTACCGGAACCCTGCGAGTTATCAGACCTCCATGCTGCATTCCCATAGCTAGAGTTTCCACTGGCATCACCATAGCCACCGCTCATGTAACCCCCAGCACCTGATTGCATATCTCCTGCAGCACCACCTCCAACAGGTGAATTACCACTTGGAGCACCACTGGCACGTCCAACAGCCCCATAACCAGATGGATTTCCATAAGCACCATCATTTCCGGCATAACCACCATAACCATAACCTTGATTCCCATATCCAGTGGTACCAGTTGGAGACTGACCAGATCCTCCACTAGCAGGCCCACCGCCACCACCAGCATTTGAAGCACCCCAAGGAGCATTACCATAGCCCACATTCCCATATCCAGAAGGAGCCTGAGAACCCCATGTGCTTCTTGGTCCACCCGCAGGACCACTTCCATAACCAGTACTGGGCGCATTTGGATTTCCATAGGCAGCAACTGCAGCAGCACCATAGCCAGGATTGGCACTGCCATAGCCAGGATTGGCTCCGCCATAACTTCCATAACCACCATAGCCCATACCATTGTTGGATGGTCCATAACCGTAACCTGGGGTACCATATCCAGATGAACCATATGGATAGCCACCTCCAGCATTTTGAGACTGCATGTACCTGTTCGAATCCATTCTGCTGTCATAAGAACTGGGATTGTTACCTGATGCACCATATCCCTGGTAACTTCCGCCACCCATACCACCACCGCCTCCGCCGCCCATGGAACGACCACCAGCACCAGGATTAGCGTCTTTGGGAAGAGCACGCTTCACTTCTACCTGCTTTCCATTCAGATCATGAAAGGTCTTCTGTAAAACTCTATCTACTGCATCTTCAGAATCAAATGAAATGAAACCAAACCCACGAGGTCGGTTGGTCTGCTGGTCATACATAATTACTACATCAGTGACGCTACCAAAAGCTTCAAAATATTGCCTAAATCCATCCTCGGCCAAAGTGGGAGGCAATCCCCCAACAAAAATTTTCTTGGTCCTGGTATTTCCACCACCTCCAAAATTTCTGGCACTATTAGCATTTCCAGATTTTGAACCCTGCTGCTCCTCTCTCGACAAGGCCCTCTTAGCATCAACCTGTACAACAAATATGTCAGTTAATCCAACAATAAAGGTTTACATGAAAGACAACCCCTCTCGAAAGATCAGCAAGAAATATCTTACAGCACTCAGGTTAGCACTCAATAAAGCATACAATATGAGTCATAGTTGTATGACATAGAAAAGCTTTACAGAACCTTGTGAGGTCTTGATAGGGTAAAATGAACGCAACAAAAGAACTAAAACAACCAACATACATGACATTTTTCAAAAATCTTGAAAACACCACAAACAATAAATCTCAAAGACAAGAGTCTACAAAAAGAGAGGTTGCTCTAATGGTAAGCAACCTCCACTTGCAACCGAGAGGTCGTGAGTTCGAGTCTTCCCAAGAGCTATTTGGAAACAGACTCACTACTCCAGGTAGGGGTAAGGTGTGTGTACACACTAACCTCCCGAGACCCCACTAAGTCGGATTATACTGGGTTGTTGTTGTTGTAAGAGTCTACAAAAATGCACTAAAACACATATAAATCTAAGGGGGGCATATCAAATAATATCTTATCTTGAATAACACTATCAAGCCTAACTAAAACCCCACAAACAATTAATCTCACAAAAAGCACAAATGAAGCAGAAATATAAAGGTCCAAAGCAGTACTTAAATGTCTATAAATCTAAGGGGAAAAACTAACCGCATGGCCATCAATAAAATGTCTAACTTGAAGAACCCACAAACAATTAATCACAAGAAAACCAACGAAATACACTTACCCAGAACCCAAATTAGTTTTTTAACTAAAAAAAGACACAAAGTAAGCAGACAAATAAAGGCCCAAAACAGTACATATCAATAAATCTAGGTAAAAAATCACATTGAAATACAGCTACCCAGAATCCAAATTAGTGTAAACAAATCCCCCCAGTAAATAAAGCAGAAAATTAAAGTCTAAAACAGTACTTATAAATCTGAGAAATTAAAAAAAAAAAAAAAAATTGACTCACAGTACGGCCATCAATAACATGTTCATCTTGAAGAACCCTGTCAAGAACATTAGGATCTGCAAAGACAACGAAACCAAAGCCACGTGGCTTGCCGGAAATCTTATCCCTCATAACAACAGTCTGCAAAACGTCGCCATATCCTTGAAAATACTCCTTCAGTTTCTCCTCACTTGTCTCCCATGATATCCCTCCGATAAACAGCTTCCCTTGATCTGAATCCATTTTAGGGTTTCTGAGGAGTTGAAGAGAGACGCGGCCGACTTGAGGAAAGAGGAGAAAGACAAAGAAAATGAGGGTTAAAGAAGTGAAAAAGGTGAACTATGTTAGCGTACGAGGATTTAACGGTCCAGATTTAATGTGATGAAATGTGGTGATATTCGATTATTTTTATTAAGATATTTTTTTCTATAGTGTGTGACTATGTACTAACGTCACTATTCGATGCTTTGATTTTTTTGCCCTTTTTTTTTGTTCCTACCCTATGCTCGTACTTTTTATTTTGTTGTAGTAACAAAAATATTATGAGAACTACATAGTTGTTGCAGCATTGCTCTTACTATTCATTATGTCACATTGGGTTAATATTACACTTCCAAACTTTTTTAGAGAAAGTAATTGTTAGTATGCTTGTCCAAAAAATTGCATTAGGAATTATTAGGCTATTGATAATAGGCTATATAGTTATTATTTATACTACAATTGTCTATGCTTTGTTGTTGTTTTGCAATGTAAGTTGCCAATAAAATACTTTAATTGATACTATTTGGTTTTGCAGGGAATATAAGATGTGAGGAAGCAACATGCAGTGTTTAGAGGCAATAACGTGAAGAAAACACTCACTCAAGAAGTACCCGAACACAAAAGAGCAAAAAGAGAAGGAACGCGGAGACAAAAGGCCCAACAGTGCTCCCCGCGGTTGCCACCGCGGTTGGAGACAGAGTGCCCCGCGGTCAGCGCCGCGGCCGCGGCGCACTGTTCACAGGCCAGGAATTTCAGGGACCAAAGTGTAAATTCGGGGAAACTTTGTGTAAAACCCTTATAAGATGTAGAAACTCGCCCAAAATAGTTTAGGCTTGTTTTGGAGATTATTTTTGCAAGATACACAAGTGTGAGAGATCACCCAAAAAAATCATAGTTCTTTATCTCTTATTTTTCTTGCAATTTTCCATGATGAATATTTTCGTAGTTTATCTTTACGTTGTTATGAGTAGCTAAATACTTTAGTCTAAGGTTTTGATGGAACCTATTAAAGGATGAACTTCTTGATTATGTTAATATAGTTTGCCAGTTAATCTCTATTTGTTCAACTACGTGTTTGTTGTAGTTAATTGACAGGATCCTCAATTAGTTGTGCCTATTTAGTGTGCATAACTCGGGAGAGAGTGCATATTTAGGTAATTGTTGAACAACACCACTCCCAAAGTATAAGAGGGATCTATAACTGCGGGTTTAAAGGCGGAATTAGGGATAACGAAGCCTTGAGTGTAATCTAAAGTGAGCTGTAATAAACAAAGTCAGCTAGCGTAACTCGGGAGAGTACGTTTAGTAAATTATCGCGATTACTCGGGAGAGATTTACGGTAAAAATAGTGCTTATGATTGATAGAGATGTTTTGGTGAATCTATATGAAACATAATCGGAAGGGAATTCTCTCAATAGGGGACATCACTACCTTAGAACCTTTTCGTTATTGTTTACAACCCAAGCATATTTAGTTTACAGCTGTTTATTTACTTTCAATCTTAGTTATTAGAAATACCATCAACTATTATTTAAACGTTTGGGGAAGTTGATTCTAAAGAATTTAGTAAGTCCGACAAAAGTAATTGATAGGTTAATTCTCTGTGGATTCGACTCTGGGCTTAAATACTCAGGTTATATTTGCAACGTCCACGTGCCCTATTATAAGGCATAGTTGGGCGTGATCAAATTTTGGCGTTGTTGCCGGGGAGTTAACGGTGTTATCAATTACAATTGAAAGAAGTACAAAAATTCTTAGTGTAGTCAGTTTTCTCTATACCCAATTTTTACATTGAAATTTTAACGTTTGTTGACTGGGTTGCACAGGTGCATGCCTAGAAACTCATCGAGATCTGGTGAAGTATTTGAAGCATTATCAGATCCCGAAAAAGTTTTTAAGGCTTTGAATCGGGCCAACCGGAAAAACAAACAACAACCAACAACTGCACAATTCGAAACAATCATGGGAGATCACGAGGAAAACCCAGAAGTACCAATAGTGCCAGAGGCTGCTCTCTATGACTGGGCACAACCCACAGCTGAGAACCTATCCACAGCGATAGTAGTTCTGCAGATACAGGCTGAGTCATTCCAAATCACAAATAACATGTTGCGCTTGTTGTAGAATAAGGGACTATTTTCGGGGTCACAAGTTGAAGATCCTCAGCAGCACTTGAAAGAATTGCTTGTCTATCTGCAAAACCCAAAGGCAACCCAATGTAACTCCGGAAGCAATCAAGTTGTTATTGTTTCCATTCTTAGTGATAGGAGCTTCCCAGACCTGGCTAAATTTACTCCCCATAAATTCTATAGCAACGTGGGATGAACTAGTCAAGCAATTTCACAACAAGTTTCACCCACCCAACAAGACTGCTCAACAAATTGATGAGATTTTGAGCTTTAAACAGAGACCGATGGAGACACTGCATGAAACATAGGAGCATTTTAAAGGGATGCTGGTCATATGTCCACACCATGGTATTCTAGATCTAATGTTGGGACAGCGGTTTTACATGGGATTGTCAGATAACGTAAAGAACATTGTTGATGTTTCAGCTGGTGGGGCATTCCTAAGCAAAACATGGAGAGAGGGCCAGAGTCTGCTTGAAAAGATGGCACAAAATTCGGGATGGATAACCAAAAATACACATATCACTCTAGTGGTGCACTCAATGCCTTTCGATCCATCCAATTCTATGGCTGAAAATATGGCCACCTATTGACACAGATGAGCATACTCACCAAAAAGGTAGAAGAGTCAGGGCAGAAACAGCAGGTACATATTGTCGATACTACTAATGGGGGCTTGTGCACATCTTGCATTAGTCAGCCAGTTGGTAACCAGTGGAACGCAGAACACGATCATCATCACTACCCTGAAGATATGAACTATGTGTCTAATTATAGCGGCTAGAGACAGGGTGGTCAGAATTGGGGTCAACAAAATCAGCAGTACAAGCCAGCACAGCCACAATTCAACACTAGGAAATGGGAGGTATGAGACCCCCCAACAATATGGCACCTTACCCACGACCACAGGGATACAATAATCAGAATCAGCAGTAGGGATATCACCCACCTCAGCAACAACATGGTGGAAGGCAGGAAGATGGGTTTGCTAGACTTGAAGCAATGATGTAGCAGGTTATTGGGTCTAATGCAAAAAAATTAATGAGAGAGTAGATGCACATGATGCAGCAATCAAAAACATTGAAGTGTAAGTGGGCAAAATTTCGATGTCTCTGAACAATCGTCCTCATGGGACACTACCTGCAAACACCCAGATAAATCCAAAAGATCAAGGACCGAAGCAGCTGATGGCAGTGAGTCTATGTAATGGTAGAGATTTGGATGTAGAGCAAGAAAGGGCTCGAGAAGCTAGACATGCTGAGACACTCATACTAGTGCCCATCGAGCTGGATGAATCAACGAAACTGACAGAGGTGACAATCCAGCATGCTCAAGAAAAAAAAGCATTCAGAATGAGACCGAGAAAGAAGCTGAAACAATCCAGGAGCCAGTAGTTGATGTAGCAACTGATAAAGATCAGTCCCAATTGATTGGGAAGAAGAGGCCTCCTGCACCCTTCCCTCAGAGGCTGGCTAAATACAAAAAGGAGGAGCAATACAAGTAGTTCTTTAACATGCTAAAGCAAATCCAGGTAAATATACCATTGATTGAACCTTTGAAGGAGATGCCTGGGTATGAAAAAATGATGAAGGACTTGATGTCCCGAAAGTTTGATTTCCAAGACTTGGCCACAGTTACTCTTACTCAGACCTGTAGTGCAGTGGTGACTAGACCACTTGCGGAAAAGTTGTCTGACCCAGGGAGCTTTACAATTCTATGCATTATTGGTAATTTTGCTTTTGCTAAGGCACTGTGTGATCTAGGGGCCAACATCAATCTTATGCCCCTGGTAATTTATAAAAGGTTGGGCATTGGAAGAGCTAGACCCACCTCTATGTTGTTGTAGCTGGCTGACAGGACTGTGAAACGACCCTCTGGAATCCTAGACGATGTGCTGATTCAGGTAGGGAAACTTGTGTTCCCTACAGATTTTGTGATCCTAGACTGCAAGGTGGATGAAGAGATTCCCATAATTTTGGGAAGATCGTTTTTGGCCACGGGGAGAGCTCTAATTGATTGTGAGACTGAACGATAAAGAAATAACATTCAATGTGCAGAAATCTATGAGTCGACCAAGTGAATTCGCCAATTGCTCTCTTATTGATGCAGTGAATGTAATTGTAGAGACTGACGATGAAAGGCTAACTATTGAGGACCCCCTTGCTGCATGTCTAATGAATTTGGATGAGGTAAATGGAGAGGATCTGGCAGAATGGGTGTTGGCGCTAGAGGGTAGAGGGTTCTGGTATAGAACTCTAGAATTTGAGCCCATGCACTTGGAAAATCGAGAAACTCCTCCAGCCAAGCCATCAATCGAAGAACCACCAAAGTTGGAGTTAAAGCCATTGCCCGCCCATATCGGGTATGAATTTCTTGGACCTAACTCCACATTACATGTTATTATCTCATCTAGATTGTTAGATGCGCAGGCTCAACAGCTGTTGCTGGTACTTAAGGAGTGCAAGACTGTCATTGGATGGACCATGGCAGACATAAAAGGGATCAGCCCCGCCTACTGTATGCACAAAATTCTAATGGAAGAGGGACACAAACCTTCCAGGGAACACCAAAGAAGGCTGAACCCCAATATAAAGGAAGTGGTGGAGAAAGAAGTAATCAAGTGGTTAGATGCGAGAATCATTTTCCCAATCTCTGACAGCAGCTGGGTTAGCCCAGTTCAATGTGTTCCTAAAAAGGGTGGCATGACGGTAGTTAAGAATGATAACAATGAATTGATCTCTACAAGAACCGTCACGGGCTGGAGAATTTGCATGGACTATCGAAAGTTAAATCTAGCCACCCGGAAAGACAACTTCCCACTTTCCTTCATTGATCAGATGTTAGACAAATTGGCAAGAAGGTCACATTTCTGTTTTCTGGATGAGTACTCAGGGTACAATCAGATCTCCTTTGCACCGGAGGACAGAGAGTAGACCTCTTTCACTTGCTTGTATGGCATTTATGCCTTTCGGAGGATGCCCTTTGGCCTATGCAACGCACGCGCCACATTCCAACGGTGCATGATGGCCATATTCACTGACATGATAGAGGATATAATGGAGGTGTTCATGGATGACTTCTCAGTGGTGGGGAACTCATTTGATGAGTGCCTGATAAATCTGAATCGTGTGCTGAAGCGGTGTATCGAGACTAACCTGGTTCTGAATTGGGAGAAGTGTCACTTTATGGTACAAGAGGGCATAGTCTTGGGACACTGGTTGTCAAGCAAAGGAATTGAGGTGGATCGTGGTAAGGTAGATATGATAGTAAAGCTACCCCCCTCCAACTCCAGTCAAAGAAATCAGAAGCTTCCTCGGGCATGTCGGTTTCTATCGGCGATTCATAAAAGACTTCTCAAAAATTTCCAACCCTCTCTGTAAGTTGTTAGAAAAAGATCACCCTTTCTTATTTTCAGATGATTGCAGGGTACCATTCGAGGAGCTGAAAAAGAGGCTAGTCACAGTACCTATCATAGTTACCCCAACTGGGAGCAACCGTTCGAACTCATATGTGATGCTAGTGACTATGCAGTGGGGGCAGTGCTGGGACAGCGGAAAGACAAGTTGATGCATCCAATAGACGATGCTAGTAGAATGCTGAGTGGAGCCTAGTTGAACTACATTGTAACTGAGAAAGAGATGTTGGTTGTGGTGTTTGCTTTTGAAAAGTTCAGATCATATCTGATTGGTTCTAAGGTAATTGTATACACTGACCATGCAGCTCTCAGGTACTTGATTAAGAATAAGGATTCTAAGTCGTGCCTGATTCGTTGGGTGTTGCTACTGCAAGAATTCGACCTTGAAATTTGTGACCGTAAGGGCACAGAGAATCAAGTCGCTGATCATCTATCTTGACTTGAGGGAGCTGAAAATACGGTTGAGGTTGAGGATATTCTGGAAACTTTTCCAGACAAGCAGCTGCTCGCTACTAGTCTTGAGGAAGCGCCATGGTATGCAGACTTTGCTAATTACCTGGCTAGTGGTATAGTTCCTTATGACCTCTCATCTGTCCAAAGAAAAAAAATTTATCGTGATAGTCGTATGTATTATTGGGACGAGCCTTATCTGTTTAGAATATGTGTTGACAATATGATCCGGAGGTGTGTCCCTGAGATAGAACAATCTTCTATTTTGCAGGCTTGTCACGCATCAGCATATGGAGGACATTTTGGAGGGGTCAGAACAGTTGCGAAAGTGCTTGAGGCCGGATTCTTTTGGCCAACAATGTTTAGAGATATGCACCTATGGTTGAAGGGCTGCAATGAATGTCAGCGAACTGGGAACATCACCCGTCGCCAGAGATGCCCATGAACCCGATTCAAGAGGTGGAAGTGTTTGATGTTTGGGGGATTGACTTCATGGGTCCCTTCGTCATCTCCTTTGACAATAAATATATACTTGTTGCTGTGGACTACGTATCCAAGTGGGTAGAAGCTACTGCGTTACCCAATAATGATGCAAGAGTAGTGGTGGGATTCTGAAAAAGAACATATTCACCCGATTTGGGACACCACGAGCGATTATCAGCGACGGAGGCACTCACTTCTGTAATAGAGCCTTTGAGAAGTTGCTTGCTAAGTATGATGCACGCCACAAAGTGGCTACCCCTTATCACCCGCAAACTAGTGGGCGGGTTGAAGTGTCCAACAGAGAGATAAAGAGTGTGTTAACCAAGACTGTGAATGCCACAAGAACTGATTGGGCGAGAAAGCTAGATGATGCACTCTAGGCCTACAGGACTGCGTTTAAAACACCAATTGGTATGTCACCATATAAGTTGGTGTTTGGAAAGGCCTGTCACTTGCCAGTGGAACTTGAACATAAAGGGTGGTGGGTTGTGAGCACATGATTTTTGCCTATACGAATTATTCCCATAAAATTTAAAATAAACTAATTTTCCTTTGTGTGCAATTTTGTGAATTTTCGTGGTATTGTCGGTTATTGTTTGCATTTGTGTATGTGCATGTTTATTTGATTAATTAATAAGAAAATACAAAAAAACAATTTTGCATTTTTGGGTTTAATTTTATAATTTTAAGTTAAATAGTAAATTACTTAAAATGAAAGAAAAATAAAAAAAAATGCACTTTGCATTTTAGTGTTTAATTGTGTGATTTGGTATTTAAGTGTTTGGATAATTAGATAATTAGTATTTTTTAAGTTAAGTTGGTTTTATAATCTTTAGGTTTTAATTTCAGAAAATAATTTAGGAAGAAAATAAAGAAAAAGAAAAGGAAATTGAATTTGGGCAACATTCAAAATTAAGACCAAACATCCCTCATGCCCAGGCCCAAATCTATCCAAAAAACTATCTCATACCCGGTCCAAACCACCCATCTCTGAGACCATCAAAACGACGTAGTATAGGGAGAATACTAAGTCATTTCAAGATCCGCAAATGTTAGCCCTCCATCTATTCCCCATCCAACGACTCAAAACAATCCCCACAACCTGACCCGTTTTCCCCGGGCCAACCCAGTCCCTCACTAAGATCAAACGACCCCGTTTCCCATAAGCTAATTGATCCAAGCTGTTGATCTCATTTGATCAAACGGCCTGGATTCAATTCCACCCTACGTATATAAGTGACCAAACAGACCCTCCCCCTCCCCCCTAGAACCCCCCTTTCCTTCGTCTCTAATTTCAGAGACCGATTTCCAGTCACCACCCTCCGCCCGTTGGAAATCGCCCACGGCGGCAGATGGTGGCCAAACACCATCAAATTCACACCCTGAACTTCCCTTGACCTCCCCGTTCCAAATCCCCACCCAGTTGCCCTCAAATATTGCTCGATATTCTCGAATAATAGATCGAAAACTTAGAACCCTAGTAGTCGCCACCTTTCCCCTTTCCTCCAGTGGCGGCGCCACCTCTCCTCAGCCCCAAATTAACACCAAATGACCACCCAACCTCCCTCATCTCTGATCTACCACTAGTTTCCTTCGAATCAGGCTAGAACCTTTCGAACCTAGATTCGAATGAACTAACCTTAAAAACCCAAACCCCAGGATTGAATAAGTAGTTGAAATTTTGAGGGCGTAATCGACCTTAGTTGTGTGTTCTAAGTCGAGAACACTCAATTAAGGTCCATTTCAATTTCAAATTCAAAGTTGAAGTTTCGAATTCAAGACAGGGTCAAACAAAGGTGAGTGTCCAAATTTTAGGTCTTTTATATTTCTTTTTTTTAGTAAATATTATCTTCTTTTACTCCTTTCTTTTTATTTTATATCAAATATTTATTTGGTCAGTTTGTTCTATGATTTTTTGTTTTAGTTCTTCGAATTTATAGACTATTTGTTGATTTTGTTTGGTTTGACCAATAGTTTAAACTCGCATAATAGTAGTTCTTAAACTAATTTGTTCCAGTTTCGTTAAAAGATGAATTTGTTTCGATTTTAGTATTAAGAACTATTAGGTGGACTGTTGATAGATTTTGTTTGTGTAAGAGATTGAATAGCCTTAATTTGTGAATACTTAGAGTTTCCAGAGTATTAATAAGAGTTTTAAGGTTAATTTGGAAACTGAAACCTAAGAATTCTGAAACTGAGTGGTCTGCCAACACTAAATGTCAGGGCACTACTAAACTAATGAGTTTTAATTAATAAAAGTGGTTCAATAGTGGAGAGACACTCTGTTTAGTGCTTTTAGGAGCTGTAAAACAAGGTAACGTGGGGGGGGGGGCAACAAAAGCTGAAAACACCCTGTCTAATGCTTCTAAGGGTTGGAAAGGGGTTAAGGTTTGGGTATAAATACTAGATAATGAAAGAAAAATGGGGGACGATTTTCCTGATTTTAATTTAAACGATTCTTGAAAAGGATCTGAAAATTGAGAGGAAAAAAATCATTGGGTGAAAAAGGATTCAAATATACATTCTAATATACACTGACAAAAAGAGGAAAATACAGAGAGATTTTGAGAGAGATTCTGCTATACACTAATATACAGAATATACATTGAGAACATTGAGGGAGAAGAGAGGAAATACATTGAAAAAATATACTGAAAAATACACAGAAGGAAAGTATAGAAATACAGGCCGGAATTACTGTTCCATTGATATTTTGCTTTACAAGTTGAAATTTTCTTCGCCTGGATCAGTTTTCCTCTTGTTCTTGACTCTAAGATGGTTTGAAGTATGGTCATAAAGGTCATATCTGATATTTACTAGTTGGTTGAATCTAGAGTTTGTTTTGGGTTTGTCTGAACTATATTTGCCTGGTTTGAGCTGTTAAATCATTGTTCCATTGAATTAGAGAGTAGTTTCTGCTGCTCCACTGCTGTTGTTGATACCTGCTTGTTAATACTGCTGATCCTACACTTCTTATTTGGTTCACTTCCAGGTACATATTCTTGGCCTTTATTGACTGTAAACTCATATTTGAAGCTTGAAATGAAATGAAACATGGAGTATAGCAGATTCAGCATGCTAGACTCAATTTAATTATATTTTATTTGTTAACACCTTAGTTATAATAACATTCATGTTGTAGAAATTTGTCACAGGATTAGACTTAGTTAATTTTTAATGTATATTGTATAAGTTGTTTGGGACTATCATGAAAGCTAAAAAAATAGATTGTTGGTTTGAATCAGTAGTTTAAGTTCTGAGTTTCCTCATTTAAATCCTGAAATGCACTAAACAATTCTTTGTCATTTAGCTTGTCTAATTTATTGGCAAATGCTTATGGTGTTTTGGACGTTGAACATTGAAGGGGTATGTGAATGTTTAAACTTTAGAAACATGATGAAATTGGGGTATTCACATAGTCAGTTAAAGGCTAAATATCAGAAAGGGCCTCATGATTAGTTAGTTGGATTTTTCAGTAATTTGTCAATCAATATTATCCCAATGAGTAGCAGGTAAATGTATTTGACCAAATATTTGGTGAAATCAGTTGTTAATTAGTGTATCACTAGATGATAACTTTCAGTTTAATTCTAGGGTTAATCATTATCGATTCTGCGTAAATAGGCTGGGGGTTCTGTGTTGGCTAAGACTCGATTTCGAGTCTTGATGGCCAATATTTGGTTTGGCAAGTCTCATGCTCACAAGGCCCCGGCCATAAGCTCTCACGCTTCAATTACTGGGCTACTTCGAATTGGGCCTGCTTACGGCATCCATTCTAGGCCTTCAAGGGTCCAGCACATTATTTTTCTGCCAATAGGATTTTTGGGCTCATTGGGCCCAAACCTGGTAGGTAGCCAGCATCTGGACATTAATTTAAAAGTCCCTTTTATTAGTCGTTCTCTTTTAGTTAGTAGGTTCGCATTTATTTAAACAAGTAGTGAGTTCCGTAGTTTTTTTAAATCAGGTTCTTTTGATAAATAGAAGTATGCCATACTAGATAATGAAAGAAAAATGATTTACGGGTTTCCTGATTTTAATTTAAACGATTCTTGAAAGGGAATTGGAAGTGAATTGTAATTAATAAATTCAAAGCATATTGACCTTCACAAATTAGTCTAGAAACCTTTAAGCTAAAATAAATTGAGGTGCGCCCCGCCAAACAAACTGACAAACTGTGTAGCCTTCTTTAATTATTTCTTTCAAATATATAGATTTCGAGGCGTGCCATTTAGCGAATTTTCATGGCCCGCGCAAAGTTAACAACGCGTTAGTTGCTTTAGGCGCGTGCTTTAATAAAATTACCTTCCTAAACCCGGGTGCGCATTTATGTGACCAAAATCCAAATCACAACGATGTCAAAATGTGTCAAAAGCCATGAGTGCATTTATGTGACGTGGTTCGAGACGTGTTTTAATGACGTTGCAATTTTCTTTAAAAGCGGTTAAAAGTTAAAATTTGCACATATATAATTGTTCAAAATCAGATAATTAAGCCGAATGTAATAGTCGAGCGACCGTGCTAAAATCACGGAACTCGAGAATGCCTACACCTTCTCTCGGGTTAACAGAATTCCTTACTCAGGCTTCTGGTTTGCGGACTGCAATACAAAGTCAATCTTTTCCTCGATTCGGGATTTGAACGGGTGACTTGGGACACCATGAATCTCCCAAGTGACGACTCTGAATCTTTTAAACAAATCCCGTTTCGATTGTCCTTTAATTGGAAAAACCCCCTTTATTATACCCTTCACGGGGCGTAGGTAAAACGGAGGTGTGAAAGCTCTGGCGACTCTGCTGGGGCCAGAACCCAGAACTTTTGGTTCAGGGTTCAGAATTCGAGCTTAGAATAATTGTTGTATTTAGCTTTGTTTATTATCTGATTTTATTACGTGTTTGGGCATAATGTGTTATGTGATGCTTTTAACGCTTTGATATTATTTGAATTGTATATATAAAACTGTTACGAAAACCTCTTTCTCCTCACCTCCGGGGATGTGCTCGCTGGTCGAGACTCCCTATTCTGTTAGCGTCATACCTTAAAATAAAAAAGAGGCCGGACAAGGTACTAAGATGGATGACCTTTTGGTTCTCGGTATGTAGCCCCCTCCTCGACTCAAGTTGTCCGCTTGGGTACACAGTCTAGAACATATACCTAGGTTTTGAACTTAAAATAACTCAGCCTCATACCAGATCCCTAGTAGGAATGCTTATCTGCATCATGTGCATTTTGACTTAGGGGACTCAACACAGGGGTTGGGTCCGTCTAGGACAGGTGTACCCGGAATAATGGACCATCCTGATGCATCCTACTTGTGAATTTATTTATTTTGGATTTGCATGCTGACCGACTTTTTTTTTAGGAAAGAAATAGCAGTGTGAGGGTGAAGAGAGCTAATCGCCTGTTTTGGAAAAAACCAATAGTGTCGAAACTTTGCCAAATTTTTGAGAAAAATGAAAGAAAAAAATAAAAAAGGGAGAAAAACGAGTCTTGTTTTCAAAAAAAATAGTTTATTTATTTTCCCGTGAAAAGAAAAGAAAAAGCGTGTGTTTTCAAAATATTTGGTTTTGTTTTCTCTACCCGAACTACGCCAGTTTGATTCTCACAGGGTGTGGTATACGTAGGCAACCCATATCGGGTTCAACTATTTGGAAAAAAAAATATGGGGGAAAATAAATGTCGTCGTTTTTCCATAAGTAAAGGTAATGTCATTCTTGTCCAAAATAGCCAAATGTCCCCAAAAGGACGCCGGAAGGCCGTTTTTGCGAGAACAACCGCCTTTGGTCATTTCTCAAAAAATTTTGGCCGGTTAGCAAACACACCTTTAAATCTTCTTTTAAGTGCTGAAAGGCCGTATTGACAAGACCGAATATTTTTATAAAATTTTTTGAGAAACATATATGATTTTTTTATTTAAAAAAAAAGAAAGAAAAAAAAGTATTTGTCAATCAGAGTCTGTTAGTCTATTTTTAAGCTGTATTGACATTTTGATGTTACAGTCTTTTAGAGTCCGTTAATATTGTAAAAAATGTGTCGTAATAAATATATTTTTCTTTTATGGAAAATTCAAAAAAAAAATTCAAAAAAAAAAATTATTAGTCATTTTGCACTTATCCGCCTGAACTACGCCCGATCTGATTCATACGGGGTCATGATACATAGGCAATCTCCATAGGATTCGACCACAACCAAAAAATATATATAAAAAAAATAAAATAAAATAAATAAATAATAAATAAAGGAAAAGAAAACGGGTGAGGAATCACAAACAGGAAAAGCCGGGATGATACAAGCAACCAAATAAACACATGGTAGAAATGGTTAATTTCTTAGGTGCATTCATGCAAGTATGTGATTACCTATCTGTTAAGCTCTAATCACTGACCAGTTTGTTGTTGATGTTCATAACTCAAGAAGTTAGTTCACCTAAGCATACTGGCACACTACCATTACTAAACCAGATCAAAAGGGGAAATAGAAGAAATCATGTCTGTCCCAGATCACTCATCCATATCTCAGATAGAAAAGAAACCTAAAGAAAGTTTTAGGGTTTTTTGGCTCAGATGGAGCGAACAAGTTGTTCAGAATAATCTTCCCATGGACAGAAAAGATGTTGTTGAGCCCCGCCAACGACAAGGTCCAGTGGTCGTTCTTGCTAAACAGCCTCTATATCGACCCCGTGGATCTCTTTTTAATCCTCCCGACTGCTACTTCTCTCCAGAGAACCCCCGAAATCATCCATCACTTCCCCGATATCCTGTCCACATTGCACCACCATATGTTCCCCATCTCCAAGGAACGCGACGGCCTGCACCACTTCCACAAATGTCTCATCAGGCGCATCAACCACCTGCCCGCAAAAGATGCCAACCGAGGCCAGAGTATAAAATAAAAGACTACTGGAAAAAGATAATGATTTCGGAGAATCCTATGCAAGTTTGTTTGAAAAGCTAAAGCGTTCCAGCCTGATTGAGTCGCTCCTCGGTTATATTCCAGACCCATATGCAAAGAGCTTTGATCCTGCTGTACGATGCATGTATCACTCTAATGTCCAAGGGCATAGCATTGAGAATTGTCGTTCTTTGAAAAAGGAAATAGAAAGAATGATTCACGAAGGGGTAATCGTGATCAATGACAGTGGCAGGGAGCATGCGAATCCTTTTGAGAACGTGCTGATTAAAGCTGATGATATTAAAGTTGGTAATGGTCTCGGAAATATTGATGCATAGCTGAGTGGCTAAGATGTCAAGCGTGGTAATTGGAAAGATATTCCTTTTTGGCTATCCAGGAAGGAGTCTTGGTAGTTTGCTCTGATTTTCCTTCAAGTTTGTCTGGATTATTTTAGGGTTGTAGTCTAGATTTTATTCTTTCAGTCCGTCTAAGTGTGCAAACCTTGTTATCTTGTATTTTCCAATAAAATGAAATTTCTCTTCTTCATTATTCCTAATATTTTATTTTATTTTCTTATTTTCTTCTGTACAATTTTTTTTACGCTGGTTCTAATGACATTGCATGCATGAGGAACCCTCAGCCTAGTCTAAAATCAATCTGACTCCAAAATAATAAAGTACAAGAAGTTCACAACTTATGAAGTTAAGTATACTCACCTTGAGAGGATATGTTGTGCCTTAATTTGGGTAGCACAGAAGTTGAAACATTATTTGTCATCCTACACTACTTATCTCATCTCACGCTTGAATCCGTTGAAGTATATTTTTCAAAAGCCTATACCCACATGGAGACTCGCAAAGTGGCAAATTTTACTCACAGAGTTTGATATCGTCTATGTGATGAGGACTGCAATGAAAGCTCAAGCATTGGCCGAGAACCCGGTCGATGAAGAATATGAGCCATTGAGGACTTACTTTCCCGATGAAGAAGTGATGCATATTGATGAGCTGGAACTGACTGAAAAACCAGGTTGGAAACTGTTCTTTAATGGGGGCTGCAAACATGAAAGGAGTTGGAATAGGGGCTGTGCTTATTTCTGAAACAGGACATCACTATCTTGTTACGGCCCAACTTCGTTTCTGTTGTACCAACAATATGGCGGAGTACGAGGCATGCATTTTGGGTTTAAGGTTAGCTGCAGATATGGATGTCCAGGAAGTTTTGGTTTTGGGGGACTCGGACCTCCTGGTGCATCAAATTCAAGGAGAATGGGAAACACGCGATTTGAAACTCATACCTTACAGTCAATGCTTGCATGATATTTGTCAGCGGTTTCGATCAGTGGAGTTCAGGCAAATCCCAAGGGTTCATAATGAGGTTTCCGATGCTTTGGCTACCTTGGCATCAATGTTACATCATCCAGACAAGGCTTACGTCGATCCTTTACATATTCAAGTCCGCGATCAGCATGCTTACTGCAATGTGATAGAAGAGGAACTTGATGGCGAACCATGGTTTCATGATATCAAGGAATACAAAAGAATGGGAATATATCCGGTGCAAGCCACGGGAGATCAGAAGAGAACAATTCGGCGTTTGGCGAGCGGATTTTTCTTCAATGGAGGAGTTTTGTATAAAAGAAACCAAACCTTGGGTTATTGAGATGTATAGATGCTAGAGAAGCCACGACTGTCATGTCCGAAGTACATTCAGGAGTTTGTGGACCACATATGAGTGGATATGTTCTGACAAAGAAAATTCTTCGAGTAGGATATTATTGGCTCACTATGGAGCACGATTGTATCAGTTTTGTGCGCAAGTGTCATCAATGCCAGGTACACGGCAATTTGATTCATTCTCCACCATCGGAATTGCACACAATGTCGGCACCATGGCCTTTCATTGCTTGGGGCATGGATGTCATTGGACCAATTGAACCAGCAGCATCAAACGGGCACAGGTTCATCCTGGTGACCATTGATTATTTCACCAAATGGGTTGAGGCTAAAACTTTCAAGTCTGTAACGAAGAAAGCACTGGTTGATTTTGTCCACTCGAATATCATATGTCGGTTTGGAATCCCAAAGGTAATCATCACCGATAACGGTACCAATCTTAACAGCAATTTGATGAAGGAAGTATGTCAATAGTTTAAGATTACACATCGCAATTCTACCCCATATCATCCCAAAGCGAATGGGGCAGTCGAGGCGGCAAACAAGAACATAAAGAAGATATTGAGGAAAATGGTAGAAGGTTCTCGCACTACGGTTCGTACTTCAGTAGGTGCAACTCCTTATTTGTTGGTGTATGGCACTAAAGCGGTAATACCTGCGGAAGTTGAAATCCCGTCCTTGCGGATTGTCGCAAAGGCTGAGATTGATGATGATGAATGGGTCAAAACCCGGTTGGAATAGTTGAGTTTGATTGATAAGAAAAGATTGGTAGCAGTATGTCATGGTCAGTTATATCAACGAAGGATGGCAAGAGCGTACAACAAAAAGGTACGTCCTCAAAAGTTTGAAGTAGGTCAGCAAGTGTTGAAATGTATCCTTCCGAATCAGGCTGAAGCGAAAGGCAAGTTCACCCCAAATTGGCAAGGACCGTTCATTATAACAAGAGTGCTATCCAATAGTTCCTTGTATCTAACAGATATCGAAGGCAAATGTGTAGACATGACAATTAACTCTGATGCCGTCAAAAGATACTATGTATGATTTTCTTCGATTTATTGTGATTGTTTGTATTTGGCATTGTTTCGAAGACTAAAATGACGAAGGCAATTTGTTCTGCTATCCAAATATTTTACCCTTTGTTTTACCCCTTTGAGCCTTATTTATTTTTCCTACCCCTTTTTTGGAATTAACAACGAAAATAAAAGGGAAAAGAAAAATAGAAAAGAAAAAAAATATAATAAGTAAAAAGAAAAAAATTGTAACAATAAGGAAAATCGGGTGAACTACGTTTGACCTAATTCCTTTTAAGGATACGTAGGTAGCTTCACGGCTCGGTCATAGGGAAATAAAACTCGAAAGATTCCCCAAGCAAGAAAACTGGGGCAGAAGTTGTGTTTGTAATAAAAGTTTTGGTTCCAAAAGTTGTAATTCTGACCCGTTGAATTTGGTTTTAACTTTTGATACCCTTTTCTTTCCAACCTTATCCAAGAACCCGTATCGATATCCAAAGAAAGACCTCCCGATCGGTCTTCGAGAGGTGCCAAGTCAAGTAAGTAGAGATTATTCATACCAGGGGCAACACTCCGGCTTAAATCAGGAAATGAAAAATGAGAAAGTCTTATTAGTGAAAACCCACAAGGGCATTGTAAGGCAACGGAAGATCAGAGAAATGAGAGAGTCTTAGTGGTAAAAACCCTCGAAGGGCACTATAAGGCAATGAAAGCTGAGAGAAATTCAAAAATGAGAGAGTCTTACTGGTGAAAACCTTCACGGGCACCAGGAGGTGGCAAGGAATAGAAAAAGGGGCATATGAGATAAGGTTGACGGCAGAGGTCCGTCGAGGCATCGAGTAGAACAAAGATGATGATTCAGCAAAGAATTGGGTTATGGAAATCTTGAGGCATGGAGCAAGACGGTTGGAAATTGATTGAAATGAATAGACTGGGTTGATTAATACGAAATAGACAACATGATCATTGGGATCGGTTATCCCATTTAGATAAGTCCTTTTCTTTTCTCAAACGATCTTCTAATGGGAAGATTTTCTCTTTTATTTTTATTTTTGAAATCATCGCATTTCTCTTCTTTTGACTAAGGCTTTCTCAATAATAATTTGATTTTAACGAATGAGAAGGAATTTCAAGGCTTACTACCAGTTGCCAATATGGTGCAAGGCGAAGTGTGGCTAGGACAGGCCGAGGATAATGTGATGGGACGTAAAAGGCGTAATTGGAAAATCCGAATAATGGAAGAGTTTAAGATCCGCGAAAGGTATGGGATCGATTAAGAAGACTACAAGTGGTAAGCATCAATTGGGAAATTTATGGCTGAGGAGTAGTCAGAGGGTCGGAAATTCTCGACCGAGTTCAAGGCAGTCAGACAAAACTAAATATGGAAAGGAGAGAAGGGAAAATCATCCCCAGCAGGAGTATCACAACCAATCACCACACCCTAAACTGACCAGATTTTTCTATGTTTTGAAACAGGGGTAGGAAATGTTATTGATGGGGGAGAATTTTCCGCGAAGGAAAAGCAAGTACCCAACAACCACCAAACTGGGGCAGAAACTTTTCTTTGTTTTGTCTACTTTTAATGAAGTCAGGCGTCCACCTGGAGAACAAGGAACAATAGTTAAAGATTTTGAACTCAGGCGTCCACCTGGAGAACAAGGAACAAAAGCTAAAGATTTTGAAGTCAGACGTCCACCTGGAGAACAAGGAACAAATAGTTGTAGATTTTGAAGTCAGGCGTCCACCTGGAGAACAAGGAACAATAGTTGAAGATAGTTGAAGTCAGGCGTCCACCTGGAGAACAAGGAACAATAGCTAAAGATAGTTGAAGTCAGGCGTCCACCTGGAGAACAAGGAACAAAAGTTGAAGGTAGTTGAAGTCAGGCGTTCACCGGGAGAACAAGGAACAATAGTTGAAGATAGTTGAAGTCAGGCGTCCACCTGGAGAACAAGGAACAATAGCTGAAGATAGTTGAAGTCAGGCGTCCACCTGGAGAACAAGGAACAATAGCTGAAGATAGTTGAAGTCAGGCGTCCACCTGGAGATCAAGGAACAATAGCTGAAGATAGTTGAAGTCAGGCGTCCACCTGGAGAACAAGGAACAATAATTGAAGATAGTTGAAGTCAGGCGTCCACCTGGAGAACAAGGAACAATAGTTGAAGATAGTTGAAGTCAGGTGTCCACCTGGAGAACAAGGAATAATAGTTAAAGATTTTGAACTCAGGCGTCCACCTGGAGAACAAGGAACAAAAGTTAAAGATTTTGAAGTCAGGCGTCCACCTGGAGAACAAGGAAAAAATAGTTGTAGATTTTGAAGTCAGGCGTCCACCTGGAGAACAAGGAACAATAGTTGAAGATAGTTAAAGTCAGGCGTCCACCTGGAGAACAAGGAACAATAGTTGAAGATAGTTGAAGTCAGGCGTCCACCTGGAGAACAAGGAACAATGGTTGAAGATAGTTGAAGTCAGGCATCCACCTGGAGAACAAGGAACAATAGTTAAAGATAGTTGGAGTCAGATGTCCACCTGGAGAACAAGGAACAATAGTTTAAGATTTTGAAGTCAGGCGTCCACCTGGAGAACAAGGAACAATAGTTGAAGATAGTTGAAGTCAGGCGTCCACCTGGAGAACAAGGAACAATAGTTGAAGATAGTTGAAGTCAGGCGTCCACCTAGAGAACAAGGAACTATAGTTGAAGATAGTTGAAGTCAGACATTCACCTGGAGAACAAGGAACAATAGTTGAAGATAGTTGAAGTCAGGCATCCACCTGGAGAACAAGGAACAATAGTTGAAGTCAGGCGTCCACCTGGAGAACAAGGAATAATAGTTGAAGACAGTTGAAGTCAAGCATCCACCTGGAGAACAAGGAACAATAGTTGAAGAAAGTTGAAGTCAGACATCCACCTGGAGAACAAGGAACAATAGTTGAAGATAGTTGAAGTCAGGCGTCCACCTGGAGAACAAGGAACAATAGTTAAAGATAGTTGAAGTTAGACGTCCACCTGGAGAACAAGGAAGAACAATTCAAGCCAAGAAGTGAAGCGTCCACCCGGAGACCAAGGGAAGGCAACAATGGTCAAAAGAAAACAATTCGAGCTTCATAGGAAGAGAAGACTACAGTTCAAATAAGCAAGAAAGGAACTTCGGAGGAAATACAAGTCAACAAGGCAACAACAGTCGCAAAGTCAAGTTTGAGAATAAATCTTTGTAATGCATAGATTATAGCTTAGTATAGCTTCTTCATTTTTGGCATGGTGTAATAAGGAGGTCAGTAAGTAGTAGCAACAGCAGTAAGAATGAAATCACAGCTTCATGGTAGTCCCAGCTACCAAAACTTCCCGAATTACATTGACCTGATTCCCTTTTAGCCAAGGATATGTAGGAAACCTTTGAAGCAGAGGTTCAGTCAATTCTTTCAAAAAATGCTTCACATGGAATATTCAAACGGGCAAAAATCGCTCGTATCCGCTCACTTTATCTTTGCACGAAAACTCTTCGTGTTTCCTGACAAAGAGGGGCAGCTGTGAACACGTGATTTTTGCCTATACGAATTATTCCCATAAAATTCAAAATAAACTAATTTTTCTTTGTATGCAATTTTGTGAATTTTTGTGGTATTGTCAGTTATTGTTTGCATTTGCGTATATGCATGTTTATTTGATTAATTAATAAGAAAATATGATAAAAAAATAATTTTGCATTTTTGGGTTTAATTTTATAATTTTAAGTTAAATAGTAAATTACTTAAAATGAAAGAAAAATAAAAAAAATAAATGTACTTTGCATTTTAGTGTTTAATTGTGTGATTTGGTATTTAAGTATTTGGATAATTCGATAATTAGTATTTTTTAAGTTAACTTGGTTTTATAATCTTTAGGTTTTAATTTCGGAAAATAATTTAGGAAGAAAATAAAGAAAAATAAAAGGAAATTGAATTTGGGCAACATTCAAAATTAAGACCGAACATCCCTCATGTCCAGGCCCAAATCTATCCAAAAAACTATCCCATACCCGGTCCAAACCACCCATCTCCGAGACCATCAAAACGACGTAGTATAGGGAGAATACTACGTCGTTTCAAGATCAGCAAAATGTCAGCCCTCCATCTATTCCCCATCCAACAACTCAAAATAATCCCCACAACCTGACCAGTTTTTCCCGGACCGACCCAGTCCCCTACTAAGATCAAACGACCCCGTTTCCCATAAGCTAATTGATCCAAGTCGTTGATCTCATTTGATCAAACGGCCTGGATTCAATTCCACCCTACGTATACAAGTGACCAAACAAACCCTACCCCCTTTCCTTCGTCTCTAATTTCAGAGACCGATTTCCAGCAACCACCCTGCGCCCGTCGGAAATCGCCCGCGGCGGCGGATGGTGGACAAACACCATCAAATTCACACCCTGAACTCCCCTTGACCTCCCATTCCGAATCCCTACCCTGTTGCCCTCGAATATTGCTCGATCTTCTCGAATATTAGATCGAAAACTTAGAACCCCAGTAGCTGCCACCTTTCCCCTTTCCTCCAGTGGCGGCGCCACCTCTCCTCAGCCCCAAATTAACACCAAATGACCACCCAACCTCCCTCATCTCTGATCTACCACTAGTTTCCTTCGAATCAGGCTAGAACCCTTCGAACCTGGTTCGAATGAAATAACCCTAAAAACCCAAACCCCAGGATTGAATACGTAGTTGAAAGTTTGAGGTCATAATCGACCTTAGTTGTGTGTTCTTAGTCGAGAACACTCGATTAAGGTCCATTTTGATTTCAAATTCAAAGTTGAAGTTTCGAATTCAAGACAGGGTCAAACAAAGGTGAGTGTCCAAATTTTAGGTCTTTTATATTTCTTTTTTCTTAGTAAATATTATCTTCTTTTACTCCTTTCTTTTTATTTTATATCAAATATTTATTTGGTCAGTTTGTTCTATGATTTTTTGTTTTAGTTCTTCGAATTTATAGACTATTTGTTGATTTTGTTTGGTTTGACCAATAGTTTAAACTCGCATAATAGTAGTTCTTAAACTAATTCGTGCCAGTTTCATTAAAAGATGAATTTGTTTCGCTTTTAGTATTAAGAACTATTAGGCGGACTGTTGATAGATTTGGTTTGTGCAAGAGATTGAATAGCCTTAATTTGTGAATACTTAGAGTTTCCAGAGTATTAATAAGAGTTTTAAGGTTAATTTGGAAACTAAAACCTAAGAATTCTAAAACTGAGTGGTCTGGCAACACTAAATGTCAGGGCACTACTAAACTAATGAGTTTTAATTAATAAAAGTGGTTCAGTAGTGGAGAGACACTATGTTCAGTGCTTTTAGGAGCTGTAAAACAAGGTAACATGGGGGGGGGGGGGGGGACAACAAAAGCTGAAAACACCCTGTCTAATGCTTCTAAGGGTTGGAAAGGGGTTAAGGTTTGGGTATAAATACTAGATAATGAAAGAAAAATGGGGGAGGGTTTTTCTGATTTTAATTTAAACGATTCTTGAAAGGGATCTGAAAATTGAGAGGAAAAAAAAAGCATTGAGTGAGAAAGGATTCAAACATATATTCTGATATACACTGACAAAAAGAGGAAAATACAGAGAAATTTTGAGAGAGATTCTACTATACACTAATATACATAATATATATTGAGAACATTGAGGGAGAAGAGAGGAAATACATTGAAAAAATACACTGAAAAATACACAGAAGGAAAGTATAAAAATACGTGCTGGAATTACCGTTCCATTGATATTTTGCTTTACAAGTTTAAATTTCTTCCCCTGGATCATTTTTCCTCTTGTTTTGGACTCTGATATGGTTTGAAGTTTGGTCATAAAGGTCATATCTGATATTTACTGGTTGGTTGCATCTGGAGTTTGTTTTGGGTTTGTCTGAACTACATTTGCCTAGGTTTGAGCTGTTGAACCATTGTTTATTGAATTAGAGAGTAGTTTTTGCTGCTCCACTGCTGTTGTTGATCCCTGTTTGTTAATACTGCTGATCCTGCACTTCTTATTTGTTCACTTCCAGGTACATATTCTTGGGCTTTATTGAATGTAAACTCAGATTTGAAGCTTGAAATGAAATGATACCTGGAGTATAGCAGATTCAGCATGCTAGACCCAATTTAATTATATTTTATTTGTTAACAGCTTAGTACTAATAACATTCATGTTGTAGAAATTTGCCACAGGATTAGACTTAGTTAAGTTTTAATGTATATTGTAGAAGTTGTTTGGGACTGTCATGAAAGCTAAAAAAAACAGATTGTTGGTTTGAATCAGTAGTTTAAGTTCTGAGTTTCCTCATTTAAATCCTGAAATGCACTAAACAATTCTTTGTCATGTAGCTTGTCTAATTTATTGGCAAATGCTTATGGTGTTTTGGACGTTGAACATTGAAGGGGTATGTGAATGTTTAAACTTTAGAAACAGGGTGAAATTGGGGTATTCACATAGTCAGTTAAAGGCTAAATATCAGAAAGGGCCTCATGATTAGCTAGTTGATGTTTTCAGTAATTTGTCAATCAATATTATCCCAATGAGTAGCAGGTAAATGTATTTGAGCAAATATTTGGTGAAATCAGTTGTTAATTAGTGTATCACTAGATGATAACTTCCAGTTTAATTCTAGCCTTAATCATTATCGATTCTGTGTAAGTAGGCTGGGGTTTTTTTATTGGCTAAGAATCGATTTCGAGTCTTGATGGTCAATATTTGGTTTGGCAAGTCTCAAGCTCACAAGGCCCTGACCATAAGCTCTCACGCTTCAATTACTGGGCTATTTCAAATTGGGCCCGCTTATGGCATCCATTCTAGGCCTTCAAGGGTCCAGCACATTATTTTTCTGCCAATAGGATTTTGGGCTCAATGGACCCAAACCTGGTAGGTAGCCAGTATCTGGACATTAATTTAAAAGGCCCTTTTATTAGTCGTTCTCTTTTAGTTAGTAAGTTCGCATTTATTTAAACTAGTAGTGAGTTCCGTAGTTTTTTTTTAAACCGGGTTCTTTTGATAAATAGAAGTATGCCATACTAGATAATGAAAGAAAAATGATTTACGATTTTCCTGATTTTAATTTAAACGATTCTTGAAAGGGAATTGGAAGCGAACTGTAATTAATAAATTCATAGCATATTGACCTTCACAAATTAGTCTAGAAACCTTTAAGCTAAAATAAATTGAGGTGCGCCACGCCAAACAAAATGACAAACTGCGTAGCCTTCTTTAATTATTTCTTTTAAATATATAGATTTCGAGGCGTGCCATTTAGCGAATTTTCATGGCCCCGCAAAGTTAACAACGAGTTAGTTTCTTTAGGTGCGTGCTTTAATAAAATTACCTTCCTAAACCCGGATGCGCATTTATGTGACCCAAATCCAAATCACAACAATGTCAAAATGTGTCAAAAGCCACATGTGCATTTATGTGACGTGGTTCGAGACGTGTTTTAATGACGTTGCAATTTTCTTTAAAAGTGGTTAAAAGTTAAAATTTGCACATAGGTTCATAATTGTTCAAAATCAGATAATTAAGCCGAATGTAACAGTTGAGCGACCGTGCTACAACCACAGAACTCGAGAATGCCTAACACCTTCTCTCGGGTTAACAGAATTCCTTACTCAGGTTTCTGGTTTGCGGACTGCAATACAAAGTCAATCTTTTCCTCGATTCCGGATTTGAACCGGTGACTTGGGACACCATAAATCTCCCAAGTGGCGACTCTGAATCTTTTAAATAAATCCCATTTCGATTGTTCTTTAATTGGAAAAACTCCCTTTATTATACCCTTCACGGGGTGTAGGTAAAAAGGAGGTGTGATATGGGCATTGAAACAGTTGAACTTAGATATTGAGGCTACAAGCACAACTAGAATCACTAAGTTGCATGAGCTTGACGAGTTCAGACATCTTGCTTTTGAGAGCAGAAGATTGTACAAGGAAAGAATGAAGAGGTTACACGACCAGAACATTGTTAAGCGACATTTCAAACCCGAGGACATGGCATTGCTCTAGAACTCAAGATTACGGCTGTTCCCTAGTAAGATTAAGTCAAGATGGTCTGGACCATTTCGAGTGATTAAAGTATTCCCTTCAGGTGTTTAAGAGATTGCCGCAGAGAAAGACTCTCGTACATTTAGAGTCAATGGGCAGATATTAAAACTATATGTTGGCATGAACGAACCAAAGGAAGGGTATGAGATCCACCTGACTGAACCTCAGAGGTCGAGCGAGCCTTAAATGCGCTCAAGTGCGTCGTGTCGCGACGTCAAATCAGGCGCTGCGTGGGAGGCAACACACGAATGTGTTGTAAGTGTAATCTGTAATGTCATATAAAAAATAATAAATAAATTAAAAAAAATATTTGCTAGCCGCGACCGCGGTTAGGACCGCGGCCTCAACCACGGGAACCACTGCCAGGAGACGTAAATTCACCTTGACCGTGGAGCGGACCGCGGCCGCAACCGCGGAAACCACTGAAGCATATCAATTTCACTGTGACCACGGTGATGACTGTGGGAGCCTCTGATGCAAACCGCGGCGTCGACCACGATGACGACAACGTCGACCGCGGATGGGGTACCAGTTTTGACGATTTTTTTTTAGTTATTTTTTCTTTTTTTTCTTTCTCTTTCACTTCTTCTTCTTTTAATTTTACAACATAACACACCCCTCCCCTAAGTCAAAAGCAAATAAAAGTCCCCCCATCCTAAATTCCCCAAATCCCTCTTTCTCTCTAAACCCTAACCCTCCCCTCCATACTCTCTTCTTCTTCTTCCTCCTTCACAATCACTCCCATCTTCTTCCTCTAAGGTATGACTCCGACCCCCTCCTCTTTTCTTTATATCTTTGTTGTTGTATTATGTTAGTTAATGTTGTTCTAATGTAGTGTTAATGGTAGAATTTTGTTTTGTTTAGGTTTTCTTCTTCTTTTTAGTATAATTTCTTTTTTAGCATATGTTTGGTGAAGGGGCTATGTTTTGAATGTTTGGAATGGTGTTGTTGGTGGATGATGGTTTAGAGCAATGATGGAATGTGTGGGTGTAGTGGATAGTTGGATTGGGGAAGTTTGTTGATTCCCATAGGTCATGAATGTGAAGTTAATTACCTTGCCCACAAGGTATTTGGGAAATTGCCTCAATGGAGTTATAAGGAGAGGTTGTGACATGGTTGTGGTGAAGTCTGAGTAACCACCCATAGTCACACATTTTAATCTCATCCTAATCCGTGTTTAACTATTTTGACAGGTAATATGAGTTCTTCACGTAAGAGATGGAACACCGGCTCATCTGCTAGTGGCCTAGGAGGCTCCTCACGAGCTAAGGGCCAAACCAGTGCACAAAGGTTTGATAGCACTCGGTTCGTCTCTGAAGCAGCAGATACAAGGTACAATCAAAAACTTGCAAAGAAGTTACTCCATGAAGTCCATATAGATAGGAATGCATTGGTGCAGGAGTGCCCCAACATGTTTAATGAGCTAAGGAGGTGTCAGCTGGACATTTTCTTTGAGACTCCTGAGGAGGCCAACATTCTGCTAGTGCGGGAGTTTTATGCAAACCTGGCATAACACGTGGCTGGGGTTGTGATTGTGTGCAATACCCAGGTTAATGCGTCCATGGAGGTCATCCGCAGAGCTTATAACCTCCCCACATTCATGGGTGATGATCGCTACGTCATGGCTAGTCGCCCGCCGGTTGATTGGGACAAAATTCTGGCAGTCATCGGTATACCTGGCAGAATGGCTAAATGGGCAGCACAACCAACGACTCTACACTCCAAGTCCCTCACTTAGGAGGCCAAATGTTGGATCACCGTCATTACCACTCGGTTGCTACCATCCAGCAATACCACCGATGTAAATGGGCCACGGACGCGCTATGATCTACTGCTTCATGACTCACCAAGGGTTTGATGTCGCCCGAGTCCTCTATGAAGAAATGTTCATCCGATCGCCCAAACTGATCAAATGCCACTACTTCCCTTCACTTGTCACCCATCTGTGCCACCTTGCTAATGTTCCTGAGAACTCTCGAGTTGATGGGAAATTACCTATAAAAACTCCTTTCCGGGCGAAAAAAATTGGACAAGAAGGACGAAGGCCGGTACAACTCAGTGATGACTCGTTTAATGAGTCTGAGTCTAAAGATGATGCTGATAATGTTGCAGCTACTGAAATCACAGCCCCTCATAGAGGAGATGAGGCAGGCTCCTCACAGCCACGCCGGAGCACTCGCATGGCTGATTGGGAATAGGAGATGACTGAACTGCGGACCTCCGTTGCTGACTTAGTCGGAAAATAAGTTCATGGGCTGGTTGAGAGCTCTGGGTCACGCCTGCCACGTGAACCCATACATAGTTTCAGATCAAGAGTGACCCTTCAGGGAAGTTCCTTTACCTCACTATTTTTTTTATTGTTAAGCCATGGGGATTTGTCTTATTTTTAAGTGTGGGTTGGGCGAACTTCATTGTATGTTGTACTTGTGAATATTATCCGTTAGTTGCTTTGTGTTTTGTGTTAGTTTCTTTAGGAATGGAGTAGCAGTTGTTTTGTTTTAAGAAGTTACAATAGAAGCGACTTATCCCGACGATGGATCTCTTTTGGCGGGGTTCTTGAAATATAAAGACTCTTCCTAATGACAGATTATTTAGACAATTTTCTTGAGGGAAGCTAGTCTACAGAAAATACCAAAAAGATTTTTCTTTATTTTTTTTAGGTAGTGTAGTAACTCGCCCTTGGTTTTTCTTTGGACCACGGTTCTTTTCCAAGGATTTAACTTGAACTGGGTATAGGTAGATTTTTTTCTTTTTCTTGTTTTAGTATAGGATTAATGGGCAATGAGTTAAATCGAAGAAGGAAAACCTGTAGCGTTTTTACACCTGAACACAATAGATGCTAGAGTTTAGCGCTTAGCTTCAAGAGTTGAATTTGATTAAGTGCCTTAAAAATTGGACGATTGTACATAACTTTAATACTCAAAGAAAATGTCTTGATAAACTAATCCAGAGTGAGCCATGTGCCATGTGTGTGTGAGTGTTTCTATATTCCATGTTGTACATTTGATGTCTAGAACTTGCCCTGTGTGTTTGCAAAGCGAAATAGTAGTTTCATTCAGTCTTAGAAGTGATATAGGCATTTCTTTGTTGAACCAGATATGTATATGTGACCCACCTAATTGTTATATACCGTAGCAAACCCCTTTGAGCCTATAATCCTTTTTCTTTGGCAACCACATTACAAGCCTTACCTATTTGTTTGAATTAACCATCTATTTGAACCTTTTCACCTCTCCTGAGCACTTGAATTGTTATGAACTTTGTAAAAGTTAAAGTGTGGGGTGGTTGGTTTGGCCTTTGAGTGGAACTAATTGAATAAGGAGAAGGGTGCACTGTATTGAAAAAGGAAGAGCCACTTGAATTTTAAAAAAAAATTCCTTGATAAGCGGTGGCTCTTGATGTAAGTGTGCTTAAAGCAGAAAATGGTAAATTACATTGATGTGAAAGTGAAATTTTGGTTTGACAGAAGTATATGGTTTGAATGTTAAAAAAAAAAAAGTAAGTATTAAAGTGCTTAGGGTGGTGTAGCCAATCTTACATCTAAATGTATCCTACATGTTCCGTAGCCTACATTACAACCAAATAAAAGTCCTAATTGATCTAAGATTGAATGAGCTCGATTAGTCGAGTACTACACTAAGGGCAAGCTTATGGTGCATCTTTGTGGAATGTGAATGTGTCACAACCCCAGTTCACCCTCCATGAACATGTCGTGATGGCACCTAGTCCCTACGACTAGGTAAGCCTAACAGTGCGGAAGATAACCATAATTGCGAAAAATAAATAAAATAAACTGAATTAGTAAAATAAAAATGGTGTCTAAGGTGCCGCTTGGCACATACTATAACAATTCTCGAAGCTAACAACATTTTCCAAAACCCGGAAACTCACAAATCACAAGCTAAAGGGATACATAAT
>MDKF010626224.1:0-22590 GCA_026770625.1 Nicotiana glauca
CTAAGACAGAGTACCTGGAGTGTAAGTTTAGCGCAGAGTCGAGCGAAGAAGTAGGCAGGGTCGTGAAGCTTGGATATCAGGTCATCGCCAAGAGGGACAGTTTCAGATATCTTGGGTCAGTGATTCAGGGGGATGGAGAGATCGATGGGGATGTCACCTACCGTATAGGGGCAGGGTGGCCGAAATGGAGGCTTGCATCAGGAGTCCTGTGTGACAAGAAAGTGCCACAGAAACTCAAGGGGAAGTTTTATAGAGCTGTGGTTAGACTTGCCATGTTGTATGGGGCGAAGTGCTGGCCGGTGAAGAACTCTCATGTTCAGAGAATGAAGGTTGCGGAGATGAGAATGCTCAGGTGGATGTGCAGGTTCACCAGGTTAGATAAGATTAAGAATGAAGTTATTTGGGAGAAGGTGGAGGTGGCCCCAGTGGATGAGAAGCTGCGGGAGGCGAGGCTCAGGTGGTTCGGGCATGTGCGGAGGAGAAGCCCAGATGCCCTGGTGAGGAGTTGTGAGCGATTGGCGGTGGTTGGCGCGAGTAGAGGCAGAGGGAGGCCAAAGAAGTATTGGGGAGAGGTGATTAGGCACGACATGGCTAGGATGCGGATTTTCGAGGACATGGACCTTGATAGGAAAGTCTGGAGGTCTAGTATCAGGGTTGTAGGATAGGGGCTGTTAGAATTTTTCGCAATTCTCCCCCGGGGCTGGTCGGGGTTTGGTAGGGCCCTCCATAGATAGTCTGTGTATTGTAGTGCGCCCTTTTGGTAGTTAGTGGTCGTTGTTATTGCATGCCATTTTATTTACGGGATGTGGCTAAATAAATATTTGTGGATGCCCTTTTGCTTCTATTTTTTGTTTACCTTTCCTTTTGCATGTCATGTTATTTATGGTCTATGTTTACATAATTATGTATTGATTCCTGCTGGAGTTACTAATTTTCTTTTGTTTTTGTTTTTGTTTTTCCTTTCCTTCCCCTAAGCCGAGGGTCTATTGGAAACAACCTCTCTGCCCTTTCGGATGGGGGTAAGGCCTGCGTAGATATTACCCTCCCCATACCCCACCCTATGGGACTACACTGGGTAGTTGTTGTTGTTGTTATTGTTGGTGGTGGTGTAACCTAAGTAAAAAATAATCAAATGCAGAATTCTTCCTAATCTTTTTTCCGCAGTAACTTTTAAAAGATAACGAACCTCTACCAAACACAATATATACCTTGGTTACAATTAATATCTGTGTATATATACTTTATTGAGCAAATTCTTATTGACATTATTGCATTAATGGCATCCAGTGAAGCAGTAAAAAATAACCTGTCACTAACCTCGCCAACTTTTCATAATATTATTTAGTGATTCACATAAAGAAAATCACATGCTGAACAACTACGTACTTGGTTATACTACAAGAGAACAGGCCATTAGCATCGAAATTTAGCGTGGAACTTCAGTCCCTAGCTAATATAAGTCTTTAGCTAGGGATATAACTAGAAAAGTCCTATTTCCTTGAAAAGTTTTTCAATAAAAAATTTAGTCACAAAATAGCTACGAAGTAGTTAGGGACTATGCCTTGCTAAATGATAGCTATAGATTTTCCCTAGCCAAATTTATAGCTAATTTTTAGCGGAAATTCTAATCTGGCACTAAATTTATTTTTCTAAAAGAGCGTAGTTTAGCTAGGGACACCGTCCGTAGCTGTAATGACTCTGTGATGACCCGACCCGTCATCTCATGAGTTACTGCTCTGTTTCTCCTATTTTCTGCTTCTTTCTTCATTACCAGTGTCTTATGTGATCGAGTTGGTATGGATTGATTTTAGAAGGAAATGAGACACTTAGTCTCTTTAAGGAAGGCTTAGTTTGGAAAAGTCAACCAGATGTTGACTTATTTGTTAGAGGGATCAGATATGAATTCCAATGATTCGGTTAGCTTAGGAGGATGATTTGTGACTTAGGAGTGTGATCGGAAGTGATTTTGGAGGTCCGGTGTAGAATTAGGCTTGAATTGGCAAAGTTAGTAATTCGGCGATTTTCGGTTGATAGGTGAAATTTTGATCCGAGGGTCGGAATAGGATTTTGAGAGTTGTTGTAGCTTCATTATGTGACTTGGGATGCGTGTGTAAAATTTCAAGCAATTCGGAGGTGATTTGGTTGGGTTTTTTATCAAATGCGTGTTTCGGAAGTTTTAGAAGAACTTAGGCTTGAATTCGATGAAATTGGATGGGTTTTGGGCTGTTTGAGGTGTTTTGATGATTGGAACAAGTTTGAATGATGTTTTAGGATATATTGGTTCTTTTGGTTGAGGACCCGGGGGCCTCAGGGTGATTCCGGATGGCTAACAGAGAGTTGGACTTGTGCAAAGTTGCAGACCCTGCTGCTTCTGGTATTTCTGCTTCTGCGGAATTGGGACCGCAGAAGCGGTATCGCAAGAGCGGCGGATGAAGTTGCAAAAGCGAGAAGGCTGAAAGAAGCCTGGTAGTGCAGGTGCAGATTGGTGACCGCATCTGCGGAGTCGCGGATGCGACCATTTGGCCGCAGAAGCGGGTTTTTGTCCCTTAGTGAATTTTTTGTAGAAGCGGAGCTTTGGCCGCAGAAGCGGTACCGCAAAAGTGGGGTTTTGACCGCAGAAGCGGTTTCGACTTGGCAGAAGGTATTTAAGTTCATCTTCGCGAATTTTGAAGGGTTTCTCATTTCTAACTTCAGACTTGGAGAATTGTGGGCGATTTTGAAGAGGGGTTTCAAGGAGCTTCGATAAGGTATGGATTTTTGGACCCAAAACACGATTCTATGGCGCTATTTTATGGATTAGGACTAAAAACTTAAGAAAATTAATAGACAAAAATGGCGGTTTAGGGCTTGAACTTAAGAGAGCTAAAATTGGGAATTTGAAGTGTCAATTCAACTCCGATTCTTGTGTTATTGATATGTATAAACTCGGGGGAGATAAGGAGTCTATTGATGCTAAAATTTTTGAGTTTCGAGAAGTGGACTCGGGGCTCAGGGTTTGCTAATTTCGTGATTTTTGATATTTTTCGATTGTTTTCGCTTGAGTTTTATTCCCTTAGTCTATTGTAACGTATTCGTTGTGGTTTTGGTCAGATTCGATGCGCGAGGAGGCCGATTTGAGAGGCAAGGGCATAGCGAGCTAGAGTTTTGGCCGGCTTGAGGTGAGTAATAGATGTAAATGATATCATGAGGGTTTGAAACCCCGGATTTCCACATCGTAGTGCTATATTGAGGTGACTTGCATGCCGAATAGCGAGCGTGGGCTAGAGCACCGTTGGGAATTGTGACTTGGTCCGTCCCGATTGATGAATTTACTGCGCATTTGACTGAAATTTACTTGTTATCATCATATTTGGGCGTCGTGCCAACTGTTTTATTCCTTCGAGGATTGCTACTGCTGGTTTCTCACCATTTTGACACATTATTTGAACTTAGTCCTATGATTTGATACTGTTTTACAAATTCAGCCACTTTTACCCAGATTTGGAAAAAAAATTAAATGATATTTCTAATGATGTTTTGGCTGAGAATCATTATATTATTATGGCCCGAGGGGCTTACATGATTTCTGGACTGAGTATGGGATCGGGCTGCACGCCACAACAATATTATATTGATATTGATATGAGCCGAGGGCCTAGTTGATGCCACGAGATGGCTTGATATTGCGCTTGGGTGGTAAGAGGCCCCTCCCGGAGTCTCCACACCCCCAGTGAGCGCCGTCGGCGATAAATAAATAGATCGGGCTGCATGCCGCAGCGGGTACTAGAGGGTACCATATTATGTGTTGATTATCTTTATATATCTTTCGCTTAATTGCTTTTTTGCCGTAGCATTTCTACAATTCAATTTCATTGTTTCATTGATTCTATTTTACTTGATTTAACTGCCGCAGTATAGATTACTTTGTGTTACTCCATGATTTCTTATGCTTAGTCTTTATTTATGTTTATTACTCACTGGGTCGGAGTACTCACATTACTCCCTGCACCTTGCGTGCAGATCCAGATGCATCTGAGGCTGAGTGAGGATTCTCTATTGAGTAGCGCATATCCGGTAGCATCGAGGTAGCTGCAATGGCGTCTGCAGCCCTGATCTCCCTTCTATCTTTTATTTTATTTCTTATTCCCTAGACTACTGCGCATTAGGCTGATAAACCTGTATTAGAGGCTCAGACTTGCGACACCGGATCCTTATGGGCTATGTAGTAGGTTTTTATTTGATATTTCGCATGTTAAGCTCTTATTTGAGACTTCTAGTATTATGACTTGGTTAATTATCTATGTTAATTGAAAATGAACTGTATAAGGGACTGGTTTAAGGATGTTATTTGGTCGGGCTTGCCTAGCATTATGTTGGGCGCCATCACGATCGGGGTTGGGGTCGTGACAAGTTAGTATCAAAGCCTAGGTTACTTGGTCTCGCAAGTTATGAGTTGGTTTAGTAGAATCTCGCGGATCGGTACGGAGACGTCTGTATTTATCATTGAGAGGCTGCAAAACCTTTAGGAAAAACTTCATCTTCTTGAAATTCTTGTCGTGCGAACTTGTTCATTCGAGTACTAAACTTCTCTTTATTCTGTTCTCTTACATATGGTGAGGACTCGCGCTACCGGACGAGGCGGATGACCTCCAGTACCACCCACTGAGGCCACCAGAGGCCGTGGACGCGGTCGTGGCAAAGGCAGAGCAGCCAGGGCAGCACCCGTTAATCCACCAGTCGCCTCAGCTCAAATTAGGCTCCAGATGTGGATACTCCAGCAGCACCTATTCAGGCACCAGTTGTGCCTATCGTGATTTTGGGTCTTCAGGATGCCTTCGCACAGATCTTATCAGTTTGCACTAGCCTGACTTAGGCAGTTTCAGCCAGTACAGCATCAACTACTTCACAGGCCGGAGGCGGCAATCAGACCCCCGCTGCTCGCACACCTGAGCAGGTAATACAGGTATTTTAGATGCCGGGAGTACCTCCAGCTTAGCCGGTTGCACCAGTTCAGGACTTCGTGGTTCCAGCTATGCCAGACGATGAGCAGCGTCGTCTTGAGAGGTTTGGTAGGCTCCAGCTTCTGACATTCAGTGGTACTGAGGGCGAGGATGCCCAGGGTTTTCTTGACAAGTGTCAACGTATGCTCTGTACAACAGGGATTCTCGAGTCGAGTGGTGTGGCATTTACCACCTTCCAGTTCTACGGGGCTGCTTTTACTTGGTGGGAGGATTTTGAGAGGCGTAGGCCTGTCGACGCAGCACCCCTTTCTTGGTAGCAGTTCTCCGTTCTTTTCCTGGAGAAGTATGTACCTCAGTCCCGCAGAGAGGAGCTGCGTAGGCAGTTTGAGTGGTTGACGTAGGGGGATATGACGTGGCTCAGTATGAGATGAGGTTTTCACAGTTGGCCCGTCATGCAATTTAGATGATTCCGTCAGATCGTGAGAGGATCAGGAGATTTGTGGATGGCCTTAACTACCATCTCCGTATTCTGATGACTAAAGAGAGTATTGGGTGCTACGTTTGAGGAGGTGGTGGATATCGCTCGTGAGATTGAGTTAGTTCGTCGTCGAGAGCGAGAGGAGAGAGAGGCCAAAAGGCTTCGTAGATCGGGCAGTTACAGTGGTGCTCCTTCGAGGGGCCAATTCCAGCATGGTAAAGGTCGCTCTTTTAGGCCTACTCAGTCGGCCCGTCCAAAGTATCGTGGGGCATCTTCAGGTCGTGGTCATCATGGGTCTCAGCAGGGGCCAGCCTTCACTCAGTGCCCTCCCAGCTCAAAGCTCATCTCATGCCCTATCAGCTCAGGGTTCTTCTGCACCGAGTGCATCTGCTAGCCACTTCGGTGCGAGGGGTTCCATTCAGTCCCCATCTCTAGCACCGGGTAGTTGTTATGAGTGCGGAGAGTTTGGGCATATGAGGAGGCAATGTCCTCGACTTTGTGGTGGTCATTCTCAGCAGAGGGATCAACCCTCGACTTCTGCACCAGTTACTTCGTCACCCGCCCAGCCAGCCAGGGGTAGAGGTCAGGCAGCCAGGGGTTGTCCCAGAGGTGGAGGTCGATCAGGCGGCGGCCAGGCTCGTTTTTATGCTATTCCAGGCAGGACAGATGCCATTGCTTCGGACGTTGTCATTATAGGTATTGTTTTAGTCTTCCACAGAGATGCATCTGTATTGTTTGATCCCGGTTCCACCTATTCATATGTGTCTTCATATTTTGCTCGTTATTTGGGTATGCCCCGGGAGTCTCTTTTCTTACCTGGTCATATGTCTACCCCGGTGGGTGATACTGTTATTGTGGACCGTGTGCACCGGTCATGTGTTGTGATTATTGGGTGTTTGGAGACCCGAGTTGATCTATTGCTATTGAGCATGGTGGAATTTGATGTTATTTTGGGCATGGATTGGTTATCTCCGTGTCATGCTATTCTAGACTGTCATGCTAAGACAGTCACTTTGGCTATGCCGGGTGTACCGCAGATTGAGTGGCGTAGTGTGACTGATTATGTTCTGAGTAGAGTGATATCTTTCTTGAAGGCCCATCGTATTGTTGGGAAGGTTTGTCTGTCATATTTAGCCTTTGTGCGGGATGTTGGAGCTGAGACTCCTAGAATTGATTCTATTCTAGTTGTGAGGGATTTTCCCGATGTTTTTCCCCCAGACCTGCCAGGCATGCCACCGGACAGGGATATTAATTTTGGTATTGACCTGGTATTGGGCACTCAGCCCATCTCTATTCCGCCATATCGTATGGCACCAACGGAGTTGAAAGAATTAAAGAAGCAGCTACAGGAACTCCTAGCTAAGGGGTTCATACGGCCGAGTGTCTCATCATGTGGTGCACTAGTTCTGTTTGTGAAGAAGAAGGATGGCACAATGAGGATGTTTATCAATTATAGGCAATTGAACAAAGTAACAGTGAAGAACAAGTATCCCCTACCTCGCATTGACAATTTATTCGACCAGCTTCAGAGAGCGAGGGTGTTCTTTAAGATTGATCTCCATTCGGGCTACCACCAGTTGAAGATCAGGGATTCAGATATTCCTAAGACTGCTTTCAGGGCTGGATATGGTCGCTATGAGTTTCTTGTCATGTCTTTCGGGCTGACCAATTCCCAACAGCGTTCATGCATCTGATGAACAGTGTATTTCGGCCTTATCTGGATTCATTTGTTATCGTGTTTATTGATGATATTTTGGTATACTCGCATAGTCAGGAGGAGCACGCGGAGCATTTGCGAGTGGTATTGTAGAGATTGAGGGAGGAGAGGCTTTATGCAAAGTTCTCCAAGTGTGAGTTTTGGTTCGGTTCAGTGGCTTTCTTGGGACATGTGGTGTCCAGCGAGGGTATTTAGGTTGATCCAAAGAAGATAGAGGCGGTTCAGAGTTGGCCTAAACCATCCTCAGCCACCAAGATTCATAGCTTCCTTGGTTTGGCAGGTTATTATCGACGGTTTGTTCAGGGTTTCTCCTCTATTGCATCGCCCTTAACCAAGTTGACTCAGAAGGGTGCTCCGTTTGTATGGTCAGACGAGTGCGAGGAGAGATTTCAGAAGCTCAAGACAGCTTTGACCACAGCTCCAGTATTAGTTTTGCCATCAGCTTCGGGTTCATATACCATATATTGTGTATTGATGCAGGAGGGTTGAGTTATTGCTTATGCTTCTCGTCAGTTGAAGCCCCATGAGAAGAACTACCCTGTTCATGATTTGGAGTTGGCTGCTATAGTTCATGCATTGAAAATTTGGAGGCACTACTTGTATGGCGTATCTTGTGAGGTATTCACTGATCATCGCAGTCTTTAGCATGTGTTCTAGCAAAAGGACCTTAATTTGAGGTAGCGGAGGTGGTTAGAGTTGCTTAAGGATTACGATATTTCGATTCTGTATCATCCGGGAAAGGCCTAAATAATGGCCGGTGCGTTGAGCCAAAAGGCAGTGAGTATGGGGAGCTTGGCCTACATTCCAATTGAGGAGAGGCCATTTGTAGTTGATGTTCAAGCCTTGGCCAATCGATTTGTGAGATTAGATATTTCGGAGCCTAGTCGGGTGTTAGCTTGTGTGGTTTCTCGATCTTCCTTATATGGCCACATTAGAGAGCACCAGTATGATAATCCGTATTTGCACAGGGTTCAGCATGATGATGCCATAGATGTGACCATTGATGATAATGGTGTGATGAGGATGCAAGGCCAGATTTGCATGCCCAATGTGGATGGGCTTCGGGAGTCGATATTGGAGAAGGCCCACAACTCACGGTATTCCATTCATCCAGGTGCCGCAAAGATGTATCAGGATCTTAGACAGCACTATTGGTGGCAGAGGATGAAGAGAGATATTGTAGAGTTTGTAGCTCGGTGTCTCAATTGTCAGCAGATGAAATATGAGACTCACAGACCAGGTAGCCTTCATCAGCAGATGGTTATTCTTGAGTGGAAGTGAGAGAGGATCACTATGGATTTCGTTACCGGACTCCCTCGAACTTTGAAGAAATTTGATTCTATTTGGGTGATTGTAGACAGGCTGAACAAGTCCGCGCACTTCATTCCTGTTTGTACTACTTATTCTTTTGAGCGACTGGCAAAGATTTATATTTGGGAGATCGTTCGGTTGCATGGTGTCCCAATTTCCATCATATCAGATGGGGGCACTCAGTTTTGGTCGACTGTTCAGAGGGAGTTGGGTACTCAGGTACAGTTGAGCACATCCTTTCACCCTTAGACGGACGGGCATTCCGAGCCCACCATTTAGATATTGGAGGATATGCTACGCGTCTGTGTTATTGATTTTGGAGGGTCATGGGATCAGTTTCTACCGCTTGAAGAATTTTCCTACAACAATAGCTATCAGTCCAGCATTAAGATGGCACCGTATGAGGCTTTGTATGGGAGACGGTGTAGATCCCCAGTTGGTTGGTTTGGCGAGGCTAGGCTATTGGGGACAAATTTGGTTTAGGATGCTTTGGATAAAGTGAAGGTCATTCAGGAGAGACTTCATACGGCACAGTCGAGGCAGAAGAGTTATGCGGCCAGGAAGGTTCGAGATGTATCCTACATGGTTGGTGAGAAGGTCCTGTTGAAGGCTTCACCAACAAAGGGTGTTATAAGATTCGAAAAGAAGGGGAAGTTGAGTCCGCGGTTTATTAGGCCATTTGAGGTACTTCAGAGGATTGGGGAGGTGGCTTATGAGCTTGCCTTGCCACCCAGCCTGTCGAGCGTGCATCCAGTTTTTCATGTTTCTATGCTTCGGAAGTATATTGGAGACCCGTCCCATGTTTTGGATTTCAGTAAGGTATAGTTGGAGGGTGATTTGACTTATGATGTAGAGCTAGCAACCATTTTGGAGCGTCAGGTTCAAAAAATTGAGATCAAACGACGTAGCTTCAGTGAAGGTGCAGTGGAGAGGTCGGCCCGTGGAGGAGGCTACTTGGGAGACCGAGCGGAAGATGCGGAGCAGATACCCTCACCTATTTGAGGCTTCAGGTATGTTTCTTGACTCGCTCGAGGACAAGCGTTTGTTTAAGTTGGAGAGAATGTGATGACTCGACCCGTCGTCGCATGAGTTACCGCTCTGTTTCCCCCATTTTTTCCTTCTTTATGCTTCATTACCAGTGTCTTGTGTGATCGAGTCGGTTTGGATTGATTTTAGAAGGAAATGAGACACTTAGTCTCTTTAAGGAAGGCTTAGTTTGGAAAAGTCAACCGAATGTTGACTTATGTGTTAGAGGGCTCGGATATGAATTCCGATGATTCGGTTAGCTCCCGGGATGATTTGTGACTTAGGAGTGTGATCGGATGTGATTTTGGAGGTCCGGTGTAGAATTAGGCTTGAATTGGGGAAGTTAGTAATTCGGCGATTTTCGGTTGATAGGTGAGATTTTAATCCGAGGGTCAGAATGGGATTCTGAGAGTTGCTGTAGCTTCATTATGTGATTTGGGATGTGTGTGTAAAATTTCATGCCATTCGGAGGTTATTTAGTTTGGGTTTTGACCAAATGCGTGTTTCGGAAGTTTTAGAAGAACTTAGGTTTGAATTCGATGAAATTGGATGGTTTTGGGGTTGTTTGAGGTGTTTTGATGATTGGGACAAGTTTGAATGATGTTTTAGGATGTATTGGTGCTTTTGGTTGAGGTCGGCGGGGCCTCGGGGTGATTCCGGATGGCTAACGGAGAGTTTGGACTTGTGCAAAGTTGCAGACCCTGCTGCTTTGGTATTTCCGCTTCTGTGGAATTGGGACCGCAGAAGCGGTATCGCAGGAGCAGAGGAGGAAGTCGCAGAAGCGAGAAGGCTGAAGGAATCCTAGTATCGCAAGTGCGGATTGGTGACCGCATATGCGGAGTCGCAGAAGCAGGTTTTTGTCCCTTAGTGAATTTTCCGCAGAAGCGGAACTTTGGCCGCAGAAGCAGTACCGCAAAAGTGGGGTTTTGACCGCAGAAATGGTTTCGACTTGGCAGAAGGTATTTAAGTTCATCTTCACTAATTTTGAAGGGTTTCTCATTTCTAACTTCGGACTTGGAGAATTGTGGGCGATTTTGAAGAAGAATTTCAAGGAGCTTCGATAAGGTATGGATTTTTTGACCCAAAACACGATTTTATGGCGCTATTTCATGGATTAGGACTGAAAACTTAAGATAAGAAAATTAATGGACAAAAATGGTGGTTTAGGGCTTGAACTTAATAGAACTAAAATAGGGATTTGAATGGTCAATTGAACTCTGATTCTTGTGTTTTTGATATGTATAAACTCGGGGGGAGATAAGGAATCTATTGATGTGAAAATTTTTGAGTTTCGAGAAGTGCGCCCGGGGCTCAAGTTTTGCTAATTTCGGGATTTTTGATATTTTTCGATTGTTTTCGCTTGGGTTTTGTTCCCTTAGTCTATTGTAATGTATTCGTTGTGGTTTTGGTCAGATTCGATGCGCGAGGAGGCCGATTTTAGAGGCAAGGGCATAGCAAGCTAGAGTTTTGGCCGGCTTAAGGTGAGTAATACATGTAAATGATGTTCTGAGGGTTTGAAACTCCGGATTTGCACATCGTAGTGCTATATTAAGGTGACTTGCACGTCGGATAGTGAGAGTGGGGTAGAGCACCGTTGGGGATTGTGACTTGGTCCATCCCGATTGATGAATTTACTGCGCATTTGACTGAAATTTACTTGTTATTATCATATTTGGGCTTGTGCCAACTGTTTGAACCCTTCAGGGATTGCTACTGCCGGTTTCTCACTATTTTGACACATTATTTGAACTCAGTCCTACGATTTAATATTGTTTTACAAATTCAGCCATTTTTACCTAGATTTGAAAAAAAAATTAAATGATATTTCTAATGATGTTTTGGCTGAGAATTGTTATATTATTGTGGCCCGAGGGGCTTATATGATTTTTAGACCTAGTATGGGATCGGGCTGCACGCCGCAGCAGTATTATACTGATATTGATATAAGGCCGAGAGCCTAGTTGATGCCACGAAATGTCTTGATATTGCGCTTGGGCCTTAAGGGGCCCCTCCCGCAGTCTGCACACCCCCAGTGAGCGTCGTCGATGATAAATAAATGAATCGGGCTACACGCTGCAGCGGGTAATAGAGGGTACCATATTATGTGATGATTATCTTTATATATCTGTCGCTTAATTGCTTATTTGGCGTAGAATTTCTACATTTCGATTTCACTGTTTTATTGATTCCATTTTACTTGATTTAATTGCCGCAGTATAGATTACTTTGTGTTACTCCATGATTTCTTATTCTCGGTCTTTATTTATGTTTATTACTCACTGGGTCGGAGTACTCACATTACTCCCTGCACCTTGCGTGCAGATCGAGGTGCATCTGAGGCTGAGTGAGGATTCTCTATTGAGCAGCGCATATCCGGGAGCATCGAGGTAGCTGCAATGGCGTCTGCAGCCCTGATCTCTCCCTTCTATCTTTTATTTTATTTCTTATTCCCTAGACTACTACACATTAGGCTGATAAACCTGTATTAGAGGCTCAGACTTGTGACACCGGATCCTTATGGGCTATATAGTAGGTTTTTATTTGATATTCCGCATGTTAAACTCTTATTTGAGACTTGTGACTTCTAGTATTAAACATGTTAAACTGGGTTAAGGATGTTATTTGGTCGGGCTTGCCTAGCATTTTTTTGGGCGCCATCACGACCGGGGATGGGCTCGTGACAGACCCGACTAGACGTTTTGCCTTGTAGAACCCCGTTCCCTTAAATAAAACTTCCCATACGTGCTTTAGCTAAATTACGACTTGCGGGGATGGTTGGTTCGGGAGTTGGAAGAGTTTTGAGTGAAATATGTCCAATTGTTTCTTTAGGATTCTCTTAAAAGACCAAGTTCGACTTTGGTCAACTTTTTTGGAAAACGGACCCGGTCTCGTGATTTGACGGTCTCGGAGGGTCCGTGGAAAAATATGAGACCTGGGCGTATGCCCAGAATCGAATTCCAAGGTCCCTAGCCCGAGTAATGAATTTTTATTTGAAATTGTTAATTTGAAGTTTTAAAGAATTAAAGAAACCAAGTAATCATTGATTTCCTAGGTATCGGGCTCGTATTTGGTTTCGAATCTTTGTACAGGTCCGAAATATCAGTTAAGACTTGCCCGTAAAATTTGGTGTCAACCCGAGTAGTTTAAGGGCTTTAACCCATTAGAGGAGAATAAAGAACTTGAAGTTCATTAGTTTAATTCATTTGGTTTTAGGGGGTGATTCCTAGATTTAGCATTGTTTTGAGTGTTCCGAGGGTTCGAGTAGTTCCGCCTCGTGATTTTGGACTTGTTGCTATGTTTGGGTGGGGCCCGTTAGCCCCGAGCTTCAAGCGTACGAGGCTCGAGTAAAGTAGAAATTTGGAGAAAGGGTTGAGTTTGCTGCTTCTGTCATAACCGCATCTGCGGTTCTAGGGCCGCAGATGCAGGGCCGCAGGTGCGGTCACGACTCCACAGAAGCGGCCAGGGGCAATCCAGGCCAGAACCACAGAAGCGGCCTCCTAGTCGCAGATGCCGGCCTCAGACCGCAGAAGCAGTCCCTGCCCATTTTGCCCAGTTCCGCAGATGCGATTCTCCTTTCGCATGTGCGGGACCGCAAATGCGGAAATCGCTGGGTAGTGAGGTTCATTTAATTTGAGTTCAAAGACCATTTTTATCATTTTACACTCATCCTTGCGGCGATTTGGAAGCTCTTGAGAGAAGGGTCCCGCTTAGCATAGCCAGGTAAGTTATGCCCACTCATTTTTAGTTTAAATACATGTATATTAGGTAGATTAGACGCTAAAAACTAGGTGAAATCAAAGGGTTAGAGCTAGACCTAGGGTTTTGATAAAACTAAGATTTGACTACGAAATTTGTTTTGAAATGAACTAGAAATCATATATTATTGATCCCTAGGTTGTAGAGAATAACCTTCTTCGAAAAATCTCGGAATCCGGGGGCGCATGATACCTTTGATAAAGCTTAGACATGACATATTTACTTGCTAATTATTTGAAAATGTAAATGGCTAATTGAAACGTGGTCAAGAACATGATTATTGTGTTTCATTATAGCCTGTTATTTATTGGAGACTTCCATGCTTAGCATAGCACATTATTATTATATTATCTTGACCCTAGTAAGTATCAAGTCGACCTCTCATCTCTACTTCTTCGAGATTTGACGGGATACTCACTGGGTACATATTGTTTATGTACTCATACTACACTTTTGTACTTAATTGTACAGGATATGAGGCAGATACATTTGGTTATCAGTCTGGTGCGCACCCTTGAGCTTGTGGCAGAGACTTCCACGGTGAGCTGCTTCCTTCCTATGCCGCTCAGCAGCCGGATGGAGTCTTCCTCTACTTTTGCTGTCTTTCTTTATCTCAGACAGTAGGATAGAGATATTCTTTTGTATATTCTACTAGATGCCCATAAGTGCGACACCAGGTCTTGGCACATACACATTAGTAGACTTACGTTTTGGGTTGTATAATTATGTTACTGACATTATCTATCACTTTTGGTTTTGAATCCAAATTGGAGTATTTATTTCACTTAAATTTTGATAAAATTAACATAATAAGTTAGAAATGTTTCCACGCATTGGCTTGCCTGGCAACAATGTCGGGCGCCTTCATGACCTATCATGTAAATGGGTCATGACAACATGGTATCAGAGCGCTAGGTTCACGTAGGTCTCATAAGTTATGGGCAAACCTAATAGAGTCTTGTTGATCGGTACGGAGACGTCTGTATTTATCTTCGAGAGGCTATAGGGTATTAGGAAAGACTAATCTTTATTCACTTCCTATTGTGCAGTGGTTGGTATACTAAATTTCCCTCTTCTATTCTCTCACGTATGGTGAGAACTCGCACCGCCGACATTTCAGACCTGGGAGGAGCTGCTGCCCCCGTTCCTAGAGGCCGAGGTAGAGGCCGGGGGAGGGCACCGACCCGTGGTAGGGGCAAGGGCGTCCCAGAGCCATTCCAGTTGCACCACAAGTAGATCCTATGAGGGATCCTATTATTGAAGAGCAGAGCGAGATGCCCGCAGCTGAGCCTACCCAAGCAGATTTCATGACAGCACCGGGATTTTGGGAAGTCATGGACCGCATGCTACGGTTCATGGATTCTATGACTCTGGCTGGTTTATTTCCAGCAGACCCAGCCACCTCACAGGTAGGAGGGGGAGCCCTGACCCCTACTGCTCAGGCTCCAGGTCATGCAACTGCAGTATATCAGACTCCGGGTGCACTACCCGCAGATGGGGCTCAGCCAGTTGCTGCAGTGGCACCCCAACCTAGGCCAGTTGTGGATGGCGATCCACAAAAGTTATTAGATAGATGGACCAGGCTTTACCCTCCAGTCTTCGGGGGTGAGCATCATGAGGTTGCCCAGGACTTCATTGACAAGTGCAGGGACAGATTGCACAATATGAGGATATTGGAGTCACATAGAGTCGACTTCGCCACTTTTCAGCTGGAGGGCAGGGCCCGTAGATGGTGGAAGTCCTATGCACTTGGTAGGCTAGCAGGTTCTCCTTCCCTCACTTGGGGTCACTTCACACAGTTATTCCTGGATCGATACATCCCACCCTCTGAGAAGGAAGAGCTGCGATATCAGTTTGAGTATATAAAGCAGGGTCAGATGTTAGTGACTGATTATGAGGCAAGGTTCTCTGAGTTGTCTCGCCATGCACTCATGATACTTCCCACAGAGTTAGAGAAAGTATGGAGGTTTGTTATGGGGTTACACCCCACTATTTGATCTGGTATGGCTCGAGAGGTAGTGACGGGTACAGGATATCAGCTAGTGATTGAGATTGCTCGCAAGATTGAGGGTTATCGTCTGAGGGGTAGAGAGCAGATGCAGCAGGTCAAGAGGGATAGATTCTCCTGAGAGTTCAGAGGTGCCCCAGCTAGGGGTAGAGGTCAGTTTGGGAGGGGTCAACCCAGCAGGCTCCCGGTTTTAGCACCACCACCTACTCGGGATTCTCCAGCGTGCTCTTATTTTAGCGCCATGCCAGAGAGTTCTTATCATCTGCCAGCTATTCAAGGTTCCTTCAGTGGGTATTCAGGTCCTCCGAATTCTTCCAGTTCTTATTTCAGTGCTATGCCGGAGAGTTCATACTGCCCACCGGCTATTCAGGCTTCTTCCAGTGGATCTTTGGGTTTTCAGAGTCAGCCTTCTGGGCAGTAGGTCTTCGCACTGCAGAGTTGTTTTGAGGGTGGAGACCCTGGTCATATGAGGAGATATTGCCCCAAACTTCGGGGCAAGGCAATGCAGCAGGGTCAGCAACCCCTGACTCCAGCACCAGCTGCCCAGCCACCTAGAGGTGGAGGGCAGGCTGGTAAAGGTCGTACCAGAGGTGGAGTTCAGGCAGGGAGAGGCCAGCCAGCTACTGCTCAGTCAGGTGGAGGCCAGTCAGCCGGTGCTTCATCTAGATTCTATACCCTTTCGGCCAGGACAGATGCATTTGCCTCAGATGCCATCATCACAGGTATTATTTCCGTCGGTGGTAAGGATGCTTTGGTATTATTTGATCCAGGGTCTACTTATTCAAATGTATCATCTCTGTTTGCTCATTTCCTGGTTATTTCTCATGAGCCTTTGGGCACTCCTATTCATGTGTCCACTCTTGTGGGTGATTCTATGGTTGTGGATTAGATCTACCGGTCCTATGTGGTCACTTTCTGTGGTTTTGAGACTAGAGCAGATCTTCTGTTGCTTGATATGATCGATTTTTAGGTCATCCTAGGCATGGATTGTTTATCTTCATATCACGCCATCCTAGATTGCCATGCTAAGACTATTTTTGTTGAGATTGGAGTGGAAGGGTTCCACAGTTGATACGCCTAGTAGGGTTATTTCCTTCCTAAAAGCTCAGCACATGGTCGAGAAATGGTGTTTGGCTTATTTAGCTTATGTTCGAGACACCACTGCAAAGTCTCTGACGATTGATTCAGTCCCAGTAGTTCGAGAGTTCGCCGATGTTTTTTCTTTATGATCTTCCTGGCATGCCTCCGGATCGGGATATTGATTTCTGTATTGATTTGGCTCCGGAAACTCAACCTATATCTATTCCACCGTACTGTATAGCTCCTAAGGAGTTGAAGGAGCAGCTTGAGGAGTTGTTGGCAAAGGGGTTTGTTAGGCCTAGTGTGTCGCCTTAGGGTGCACTAGTATTACTTGTGAAGAAGAAGGATGGGACTATGCGGATATGCATTGATTACCGCCAGTTGAGCAAAGTCACCATCAAGAACAAGTATCCATTGGCCCGTATTGATGATTTGTTTGGCCAGTTGCAGGGTGCTAGGATGTTCTCTAAGGTTGACTTGAGGTCAGGGTATCATCAGCTGAAGATTCAGGACGCAGATGTTTCGAAGACTGCATTCCGGACTAGATATGGCCATTATGAGTTTCTGGTGATGTCCTTTGGGCTGACTAATGCCCAAGCGGTATTTATGGATTTGATGAACAGAGCATCCATGCCTTATATTGACTCCTTTGTTATCATCTTCATTGATGACATCTTGATATACTCACGTAGCCTGGGGGAGCACGAGCAGCATTTGAGAGTAGTGCTTCAGACCTTGCGAGAGCAGAAGCTGTATGCTAAGTTCTCCAAGTGTGAGTTTTGGCTAGATTCAGTGGCATTCTTGGGGCATATTGTGTCAGGAGAGGGTATTAAGGTAGTTCCTAAGAAGATTGAGGCAGTTCAGAGTTGGCCACGTCCTACTTCAATGACCTAGATCAGGAGTTTCCTGGGGTTAGCAGGTTATACCGGCGATTTGTGCAGGTCTATTCATCTATTGCATCGCCTTTGACCAGATTGACCCAAAAGGGTGCTCCTTTCCGTTGGTCCGATGATTGTGGAGAGAGCTTCCAGAGGCTCAAGACAGCTTTGACTACAACATCAGTCCTCGTGTTGCCCTCCGATTCTGGGATGTATGCAGTGTATTGTGATGCTTCGCGCATTGGCTTGGGTTGTGTATTAATGCAGGAGGGGCGAGTTATTGCATATGCCTCCCGTCAGCTGAAGATTCATGAGAAAATTATCCTGTGCATGATCCGGAGTTGGCAGCGATTGTTTATGCCCTTAAGATATGGAGGCATGGCCTCGTGTGAGTTTATACCGATCATCGCAGCTTGCAGCATTTATTCAAGCAGAGGGATATTAATTTGAGGCAGCGTAGGTGGCTTGAGTTACTAAAGGATTATGACATCACCATTCTTTATCATCCGGGCAAGGCGGACGTGGTCGCGGATGCCTTGAGCAGAAAGGCGGAGAGTATGGGTAGCTTGGCATTCATTCCAGCAGCGGAGAGACCACTAGCTTTGGACACTCAGTCCTTGGCTAACAGGCTTGTGAGGTTGGACATTTCGGAGCCCAGCTGGGTTCTTGCATGTATGGTTGCTCAGTCTTCATTACTGGGGGAGACAAAGGCCTGACAGTTCGATGATCCACATTTGGCGGTCCTCAGAGAGACGGTGCTTTAGAGGGGTTCCAAGGAGGTTTCTATTGGCGACGATGGTGTTTTGCACTCCAGGGTCGTCTATGTGTTCCTAATGTCAATGGTCTGAGGAAGAGGATCCTAGAGGATGCACAAAGTTCACGGTATTCTATCCACCCGAGAGCTACGAAGATGTATCGTGATTTGAGGCAGCATTACTGGTGGCGGGGGATGAAGAAAGACATATTGAAGTATGTGACTAAGTATTTGAATTGCCAGCAGGTCAAGTATGAACATCAGAGACCGGGTGGCCTACTTCAGCAGATGCTTATATCAGAGTGGAAGTAGGAATGCATCACCGTGGATTACGTAGTTGGGTTGCCGCGGACTTTGCGGCAGGTTGATTCAGTGTGGGTCATTGTGGATAGGTTGACCAAGTCAGCTCATTTAATTCCAGTGGCGACTACTTATACAGCAGAGAGGTATGCTTAGATATATATTCGGGAGATAGTCCGATTGCATGGTGTGCCGGTTTCTATCATATTAGACAGAGGCCCTCAGTTCACTTCCCATTTCTGAAGAGTCGTTCAGAGTGAGTTGGGGACCCGTGTAGAGCTTAGCACAACATTCCATCCTCAGACCGACAGGCAGTCGGAGCGGACAGTTCAGATTTTAGAGGATATGCTTAGAGCATGTATGATTGACTTTGAAGGGCAGTGGGATCAGTTCTTGACTTTGGCAGAGTTTGTGTACAACAACAATTATCAGTCCAGCATAGAGATGGCTCCATACGAGGCTTTATACGGTCGGCATTGTCATTCTCATATCGGTTGGTTTGAGCCCAGTGAGGCTATGTTACTTGGTGCAGATTTAGTACAGGATGCCTTGGATAAGGTAAAGTTAATTCAGGAGAGGCTTCGCACAGCACAGTCCAGGCAAAAGAGCTACGCGGATCAGAAGGCGCGTGATGTATCATTTATGGTTGGCGAGAAGGTTCTCTTGAAAGTCTCGCCCATGAAGGGCATTATGAGGTTCGGGAAAAAGGGCAAGTTGAGCCCAAGGTTTATTGGCCCCTTTGAGGTGTTGAGACGAGTTGGGGAGCTTGTTTTACCCCCCCAGTTTATCGGGAGTTCATCCAGTTTTTCATGTGTTGATGCTTCGGAGGTATCACACCGACCTATCCCATGTGTTGGACTTCAGTACTATCCAGCTGGATGAGAGTTTGGGTTACGAGGAGGAGCCAGTTGCCATTGTTGATAGACAGGATCGCCAATTGAGGTCCAAGAGGATTTCTGTGGTGAGGGTCCAGTAGAGAGGCCAACCGATTGAGGAGGCGACCTGGGAGTCCGAGAAGGACATGCGGAGCAGATATCCCCACTTATTCAGCAGTTCAGGTACTTTTCTATGACCGTTCGAGGACGAACATTTGTTTAAGAGGTAGAGAATATAATGACCCGACTGGTCATTTCGCCTTGTAGAACGCCTTCCCTTAAATAAAACTTCCCGTACTTGCTTTAGCTAAATTATGACTTGCGGGGATGGTTGGTTCAGGAGTTGGAAGACTTTTGAGTGAAATATGTCCAATTGTTTCTTTAGGATTCTCTTAAAAAACCAAATTCGACTTCGGTCAACTTTTTGGGAAAACGGACCCGGACTCGTTATTTGACGGTCCCGAAGGGTCCGTGGAAAAATATGGAACCCAGGCATATGCCCGAAATCGAATTCCGAGGTCCCTAGCCCGAGTAATAAATTTTTGTTTGAAATTGTTAATTTAAAGTTTTAAAGAATTAAAGAAACGAAGTAATCATTGATTTCCTAGGTATCAGGCTCATATTTTGGTTTCAAAGCTTGGTACAAGTCCGAAATATTAGTTAAGACTTGCCCGTAAAATTTGGTGTCAACCCGAGTAGTGTAAGGGCGTTTTGACCCGTTAGAGGATAGTTAAGAACTTGAAGTTCATTAGTTCAGACCGCAGAAGCGGTCCCAGCCTCTTTTGCCCAGTTTCGCAGATGCGGCTCTCCTTTCGCAGGTGCGGGACCGCAAATGCGGAAATCACTGGGCAGTGAGGTTCATTTAATTCGAGTTCAAAGACCATTTTTATCATTTTACACTCATCCTTGGGGCAATTTGAAAGCTCTTGAGAGAAAGGTTCCGCTTAGCAAAGCAAGGTAAGTTATTCCCACTCATTCTTAGTTTAAATACATGTATATTAGATAGATTAGACATTAAATACTAGGTGAAATCAAAGGGTTAGAGCTAGACCTAGGGTTTTGATAAAACTAAGATTTGACCACGAAATTTGTTATGAAATGAACTAGAAATCATATATTATTGATCCTTAGGTTGTAGAGAACAACTTTCTTTGAAAAATCTCGGAATCCGGGCACGTGGGCCCGGGATCAAAATTTAGGAAACGTGTGAAAAAGGTTGGAAAATTGCTTAAATAGTTAGAATTCGATCTTGTAAGCCTATATTGACTAGTTCTTACTTTATTTAACTAGTTTGTGATCGTTCAGCTCCGAATTGATGGCTTGGGCTTGTTCTTAATATTGGAAGTGCGCTTCGGAGCGAGGTGAGCTTCTAACCTTGTAAAAGTGAATTGTCCCCATAGGTATAATAATTGAGAATTTGCTACTAAATGCGGAGGCTACGTACGTACTAGGTGACGAGAGTCCATGCGTAGCTACTATGATATTAATTGCTTGGGTAGTTTAGGACCCGCATCATGCCTAATTTGTGATTACCTTGATATTAACTTGCTAATATGATCATTTACGATATGCTAGAGACTTGGGAGAAATAAAAGTGAACAAGTGAACTTGTTAAACCCGTGGAAGAATTTATTTGTATATAAATGCACCTTCGTGTGTATTCTTGATGTTTTCTTGATATTTATGGATCGGACCGATCGCTTCAGTGTAAATAGATGCATCTATGGTTTGCACCGTTCAACCCTCAGCAGTGCACAGTTTATTTTCTATTGGAGCGGGTTATCGACCTCGGCAATTGCGCATGATACCTATGCTAAAGCGTACACATAACATATTTACTTGCTAAGTATTTAAAAATGTAAATGGTTAACTGAAACATGGTCAAGAACATGATTATTGCGTTTCATTATAACCTGTTATTTATTGGAGACTTCCATGCTTAGCATAGCATATTATTATTATATTATCTTGACCCTAGTAAGTATCAAGTCAACCTCTCGTCTCTACTTCTTCGAGATTAGACGGGATACTCACTGGGTACATATTGTTTATGTACTGATACTATACTTCTGTACTTAATTGTACAGGATCTGAGGCAGATACATCTGGTTACCAGTCCGGTGCTCCCTTGAGCTTGTGGCAGAGACTTCCACGGTGAGCTGTTTCCTTCCTATGGCGCTCAGCAGCCGGATGGAATCTTCCTTACTTTTGCTGTTTTTCTTTATCTCAGATAGTAGGATAGAGATATTCTTTTGTATATTCTACTAGATGCCCATAAGTGTGACACCAGGTGTTGGCACACACACATTGGTAGACTTACGTTTTGGGTTGTATAATTATGTTACTTACATTATCTATCACTTTTGGTTTTGAATCCAAATTGGAGTATTTATTTCACTTAAATTCTGATAAAATTAGCATAAGAAGTTAGAAATGTTTCCACGTTGGCTTGCCTGGCAACGGAGTCGGGAGCCTTCATGATCTATCACGGAAATGGGTCGTGACATGTTATCCCCAAAGCATGTTCCCCTCCCATTTAATAATGGTAATAAAAGTTTAATTACGGTCTTTGACTTCTGATTAGAGGGGTTGCTCTGATGGTAAGCAACCCCCACTTCCAACCGAGAGGTTGTGAGTTCGAGTCTCCCCAAGAGCAAGGTGGGAAGTTCTTGGAGGGAAGGATGCTGGGGGTCTATTTGGAAACAGCCTCTCTACCTCATGGTAGGGGTAAGGTCTGCGTACACACTACCCTCCCCAGACCCCACTAAATGGGATTATACTGGGTTGTTGTTGTTGTTGTTGTTGTTGTTTGTTGTTGTTGACTTCTGATTGAAATCCCTATATTAAAGGCCATCTTTTTTCTCAATTTTGTAAAGTTAGGCTAAAAGTAAATTAAAATCTTTTGTTACCTTATTTTAATCGAATTACTATATCTCAATTCCTTAAACTCCGCTTAACTCCCAAGCATTCTTCCACGTCTTTTGACCTCTCTAAACCCTCAACTATCATCTTTTAATTTAGTGAAGGAAGAACTCTGATTACCGTTGCCGCTTGTAAGCTTCCGTGAAGGTAAGAATTTCTCCTATACCTAAAGTATATGAGCAACGACGTCTTTTGTGAGTGTTTAATTTTTTGTGAATGTTTATCATTCTCGCACCAAAATAGTTGTGATCATTGTTTAATTTTGCGCTAAATATGGGACTAAGATAGAGCAATTCCCCCAACAATTTATGTTCCTGTGTCATATATAGAATTGAAGTTTTTTTAAGTAGTATGATTTAAATTGTTTCTATTTGTACGATTTGTTTGGTTTTTTCTGATTCTCAACATCACACTGTTGAGGCGTGCAACCCGATCCAGATAACATACCCATGGCGGCGTGCCACCCGATGCATACATATATCTCACATAGGGAGATGCACATCGAGCCAAATTTGCTCATTACAACAAAATACTGAGTGCCTAAC
>MU758690.1:3910-22024 GCA_026770625.1 Nicotiana glauca
TTTGTGGCAATTTGGCTTCACACCCATACTTCACAGGATCTAAGGTCAGTGTAGAAATATCATCAGAAGGTCATCCACCAACGATTCCCATCTCAGAGGATAGCCCACTATCGGTTATCCCAACCTCAGAGTCAGTGGCAGTTGAAGAAAATAGGGCATTGCGCCTCTGCACGCTAGAAATATGGGATGTGTGGTACAATGGTAGGGAGTCGCCAAGCGCCATACCTGGTTTCCCCGAGTTACTTCCAGGACAAGTGGGAATTCTTGTGTCCCGATAAATTACCCGAATACCCTACTTAGATACCCCACCATCTCAGCTCACTTCACTGGAACACCTTCTGAGGTTCGCCCCCAGGTAGTTTCGGGAGTGGCCTCCAACATATTTATCACGCCACCAACCTCGGCTGTGGTGAAACCCACTTTGCCCAGGCCAAGCTTTGATCCATCATCCTTTACTTTTCAAGTACCATATTTTCCATCAGAATCTACCCATTTTACCACCAATTCTTACCCTCAACAACCCCAGTACGAGTTTACAGCGGGAAAGGAGAAAACTAACAAGAGCCCCGAGTAGGAGGAAATCACTGGGAAGATAAGAAGCATGGAACCGAGCCATAAGAATATACAAGGTTTTAGCGGACAAAAGAGCATATCTTACACTGATCTATGTATGTTCCCACATGTGCATTTGCCCTTGGGTTTCAAGACCCCAAAAGTTCGAAAAGTATGACGGGCACGTGGATCTCATAGCCCACCTCAAGAGATATTGAAATCAACCGAGAGGAGCGAGTGGAAAAGAGGAGTTTCTCATGGATTATTTTGGAGAGAGTCTAGTGGGCATTGCTTCCGAGTGGTACATGGATCAAAACATATCTCATTGGCACATTTAGGATTATCTGGCTCGAGATTTTGTCAGGCAATTTCAGTATAACATAGACATAGCTCTCAGAAGGAATTCTCTATCAAAAATCAAGAAGAAGTCATTAGAAAGTTTCCGAGAATATGCTGTTAAATGTCGCGAAAAAACGGCCAGGGTCAAGCCCCCTATGGATGAAACAGAAATGGTGAGTGTTTTTCTTCAAGCCCAAGAGGCTGACTACTTTCAGAATATGATGTCTGCAATGGGAAAACCGTTTGTTGAAGCCATCAAGATTGGTGAGATGGTCGAGAATGGTCTGAAAACAGGGCACATATTGAATCATTCTACCATAAGGGCTACATCCCAAGCAATTTAAAGCAGGTTCGAAGGTGTAGCGAACAGAAAGAAGAAGGAAGAAATGGTAATGGTAGCTTTATGTGCGAGAAACTCCCGTCCACCCAGGAGTTACTTCCCTCTAATCACACCATAACATTATTATCCTCATCAGGATGGCCAATGTTGTGGCTCCTCAGTCGTACGCAGTAATGAACGCCCATGCATACGCTAGGCCACAACAATATTTCAACCAAAACCGAGCTCCATTTCTTAGAAATCAACCTCCTTACCAAGCTCAGTATAATCCCCGACCTCCACAAAATATTTTCCCCTACAATGCCTGCGCTCAGGAGCCACCCAGGAGAACAAACTTCATGCCTATTGGCGAGTCATATTCTAGCCTTTTCCCTAAACTGGTCCAAACAGGTTTGCTACAACTCGTACCCCCGAATAGACAAAACCTAGAGTCACCTTCCTACCGACCCGGTACCCGATGTGTCTATCATTTTACGGTAGAAGGACATCACATTTAAGACTATTTGACTCTAAAAAGGGCTGTTGAAAATCACATGGAACAAAAATAGATAGTGCTGAAGGATGAAGAAATTCCTAATGTGACTACCAGCCTATTATCGGCTCACAACAACAGACCGGTTATTGGAATGATTTGTGAAGATAAGGAGTTTGATCCTGCTTTGAAAGCCATCATTGCAATCACTAATGTCGAGAAAAAGCCAAAGGCTGCTACAAAGCAAGACAAATGGGAGAAGAATATTAAACCCACCCCTCAAAATACAGAAAAGATAGTGGAAACCAAAACTAGGGCAGTACCCCCAAAAGATGCCATTCTTTATCTCCCACGGGGTCACAAGAAAGAGAAAAAGACATTGAGCCCTCCAAGAAGATTCGAGCTGAACAAGGGACCTAAGATGTACGTGCCTAAGGGGACCTATGTGGTATGGGGACTAGAAATTTCACCAAGGCTGAATGAACCTGTAGTTATTGGTCGTGCACCGCAGAGGCCCATGATAGACCCTACTGCCGTTCCATTGAATTACAGCAAGGCGGTAGCAACCTAAAAAGGAAACGTCGTCTTAGGAGAGGCAAATGAACTAAGCCAGCTGAGAAATACCTTAACTTGGAGGATTTGAACAAAGCCAAGTAGAAACGCTTCTCGCTCAAAAAGCCCGTCAGTGCTGAGGAGGCCAAAAAATTCTTCCGTAAAATTAAAAAAGCAGACTATGAGGTGATAAACTAACTCCGGGAGTCTCCTTCATAGGTCTTACTCATGTCTCTACTGGTAAGCTCAACTGAGTATCAAAAATTGTTGATAAAAACCCTCAATGAGGCTTATGTCTCGATTGAAACCACTGGTGAATAATTGGAGAGGATGGAAGAAATATTCTTCGCAATCAATCAGATTCTTTTAGTAAGAATGATTTGCCCCCGGAAGGGGCCCCCCCATAACAAAGCCCTTCATCTGACAGTTAAATGCGAGGGGTATTATATGAAAAGAGTCATGCTGGATGGTAGGTCTGGAGTTGATATTTGCCCTCTCTCAACTTTGCAAAGAATGGAGATCCGGACTGAGAGAATCAGGCCTAACAATGTTTGTGTGCGTGCCTTTAATGGTATCAAAAGAGACACCATAGGCGAGATCGATTTGATTTTGACTATTTCCTGTGGATTTTGAGGCGATATTTCAAGTCCTGAACATGGATACTTCTTATAACTTCTCTTAGGAAGGCCTTGGATTCACGCGGTAGGAGCCGTACCTTCCACTCTCCACCAAATGGTGAAATTTGAATATGAAGATCAGGAGATTGCAGTCCACGGAGAGGATGAGCAATCAATTTATCGGACCCGTCAGTCCTATGTCTCGAAGCTAGGGAAGGTAGTGAACATATAGTCTATCAAGCTTTCGAGGTTGTGGTCGCAGACCAATGTGAAGAAGGAAACCCTTGTCCTTAACCCTTCCTCTCAAATGCGTCAATTATGGTTGCCAAGGAAATGATCAGGCATGGTTATAAACCTGGGAAGGGGCTTGGGACATCATTGCAAGGTATCATAGAACCTATCACTCTGGTTGCTAATGAGAAGTTTTGTGGTATAGGTTTTCAAGCCATGCCGGCTGATGAAACATGGGCAAATGAGCGAAATAACAACGGTTGGGTCTTGCCTCAGCCAATCCCGCATCTTCTCAAAACATTTACCAAGTACACAAAAGAGGAAGATGAGGCCTTCATGGCCGAAGAAAAAGAAGAAATATATGGAGCTATGAGGCAGGTGTTGTATGAAACCCATATGGTCCAATCGAGAAAAGGCTTGAGCACCGCTGCGCTACTATATATGGGGCCCAATTCCAAGTTGCAAAACTGGAAGGCTACTCCATTCCCAGTAAGACGGGAATCTCGATAGTCCAGTCTTGCCACCTTTTCTACATCACGAGTTATTCTAGGGTGTAACTCAGATGTTTCTTTTAGTTTACTCTCTTTAAATTCCAATGTATACCCTGTTATCTTTAAAATTCAATGAAACAAAATCAATATTTCATCGTTCATCTCTCTTTATTCTTTCTGATTTTTCTTACTTTTCCTATTTTTCTTTTAGTTCTAATGATGCGGCTTTAAATAACATGACATGCTTGCGGACTTCATGCTTAGATCCAAACACGCTGTCTAATTGTGAAATAATGAATCAAGAACCGAAATATGATAAAGAAGAGGCTTTTAGGGAAATAAACCAAGAATTAGAACAATTTGAGAATAAACCTAAGCCAAACATAAATGAAACCAAGCCGGTTAATTTGGGTAGTTCTGAAGAGGTCCAAGAAACCATGATAAGCATTCACACGGATAAAAGAACCAGAGATGCATTGATCCAACTTTTGTTCGAATTTAAAGATGTGTTTTCTTTGTCCTACAATGACATGCCAGATTAAGTGTCAATTTGGAGGTCCACAAGTTGCCAACTTACCCTGATTACCCCCTGTCCAGCAAAAACAAAGGAAGTTCAAAATTGATATTAGTGACAAGATCAAGGAGGAGGTCACAAAACAGTTGAAGGCGGGGGCGCTCCAAGTGGTCCGATATACCACCTGGTTAGCTAATATGGTTCCTATGCCAAAGAAAGATGGGAAAACTCGGGTGTGCGTTGACTACCGAGATCTAACAAAGCAAGTCCCAAGGACAACTTCCTTTTGCCAAACATCCACATCATTATTGATAACTGTGCCAAATATGAGATACAATCTTTCATGGATTGTTATATAGGATATCATCAGGTGTTGATGGATGAAGAGGATGAGGAAAAGACAGCCTTAACCACATCCTGGGGAACCTATTATTACAGGGACATGCCTTTTGGTTTGAAGAACGCCGGGGCAACTTATATGAGGGACATGACTACCATCTTTCATGACATGATTCACTAAGAAATCAAGGTGTATGTGGATGATGTGATAATCAAATCCAAAACACAGGACGACTATGTTCGAGACTTGAGAAAGTTTTTTGAGCGGCTGCGTAAGTATGATTTGAAGCTAAACTAAGCTAAATATGTATTTGGGGTTATATCGGGCCAACTCTTGGGGTTTATAGTCAGTGTAAGGGGCATCGAGTTAGATCCAACAAAAATAAAGTCTATTTAGGATTTGCCTCCTCCAAAAACCAAGAAAGAGGTTATGAGCCTGTTGGGAAGGTTGAATTACATTAGCTAGTTCATTGCTTAGTTGATTTCCACCTGTGAGCCTATATTCAAACTGTTGAAGAAAGATGTGGTGATTAAATGGACGGATGAATGCCAAGAAGCCTTTAACAAAATCAAAGAATATCTATCAAATTCGCCAGTCTTGGTCCCACCTGAACTTGGAAGACCTTTGTTTTTGTATTTGACAGTCTTGGAGAATTCCTTCGGCTGTGTCCTCGAGCAACATGATGTGACCGGGAAGAAAGAGTAGGAAATCTACTATTTGAGTAAAAAGTTCACAAGTTATGAAGCCAAATATACCCTATTGGAAAGGACTTGCTTCGCTTTAACTTGGGTCAATCAAAAGCTTAGGCATTTGTTGTTGGCCTACACCACTTACCTCATGACCAGCCTGGATCCTTTAAAGTACATATTCCAGAAGCCGATGCCTATAGGGAGGTTAGCAAAATGGCAGATCCTGCTCACTAAATTTTACATAGTCTATGTCACCCGCACGGCGATGAAGGCCCAAGATTTAGCAGATCACTTGGCTGAAAACCCTATTAATGACAAATATTAGCCTTTGAGTACTTACTTCCCGGATGAGGAGGTGAATTCATTTGAGCTAAAGTCAGACACCAATGCTTGGAAAATGTTCTTTGATGGAGCTATGAACACAAAAGGTGTCGGGATTTGGGCAATTTTGATCTCACCCACTGATCAACACTACCCAGCCACAGCCCGACTTCGGTTTTTCTGCACAAACAACACGGCCAAATATGAAGCCTGTATTATGGGTATGAATATGGCAGTCGACCAAGATGTAGAAGAATTGATCACCATGGGAGATTCGGACCCGATTATCCGACAAGCTCAAGGAAAATAGGAAACTAGGGATGTCAAGCTTATTCTGTACAGGCAACATGTGGAAGATCTTATCAAACATTTCAAGTCAGTCGAGTTCAGGTACATTCCTCGTTTTCACAATGAGTTAGTCGACGCACTCGCTACTTTGGCCTCGATGTTGCCATATCCAGGAAATGTCCACATTGACTAGTTGGAAATCCAAATCCGAGAAAGGCGTGGTTACTGCAATACGGTTGAGGTGGAACCAAATATTCAGTCATGGTATCATGATATTAAGAGATTTCTGAAAATGAAAGAATATCCTGAGCAAACCAATGGAGACCAAAAGCGAACCATTAGAAGGCTTGCCGGCGGTTTCTTCTTGAGCGGCGAGGTCTTATATAGGACTCCAGTTTTCAAATTATTAAGATGTGTGGATGCTGAAGAGGCTGGAAGAATCATGCATGAAGTATACACAGGGGTGTATGGACACCACATGAATGGTTATGTCTTGGTAAAGAAAATCTTTCGAGCAAGGTATTACTGGATGACTATGGATAAATATTGCTTCAGTTTTGTCTGAAAATGTCATCAGTGTCAGGTGCACGGTGACCTGATTCATGCACGACTTATAGAACTACATGTTATGTCAGCGCCATGGCCGTTCGTTGCTTGGGCTATGTACGTCATTGGGCCGACCGAGCTAAAAGCTTTAAATGATTATAGATTCATATTGGTCGCCATCGACTACTTCACAAAATGGGTTGAAGCAATTACTCTCAAAGTTGTTAATAAGAAAGTAGTGGTAGACTTCATGCATTCCAATACCATCTGCCGTTTTGGTATTCCTGCAACTATTTACGGACAATGCTGCGAACTTAAATAGTCACTTGATGAGAGAGATATGTGAGCAGTTTAAGATCACACATCGAAATTCTACTCCTTATCGGCTCAAAGCCAATGGTGCTATCGAAGTAGCAAACAAGAACATCAAGAAGATTTTGAGAAAGATGATCCAAAGTTCTAGGCAATGGCATGAAAAGTTGTCGTTTGCATTGTTTGGATATCGCACAACTATGCGCACATCTATAGGAACAACCCCATACCTTTTGGTTTATGGCACTAAATTCATAATACCCATAGAAGTTGAAATCCCTTCTCTTAGGATCATTGTGGAAGTTGAGATTGAGGACAGTGAGTGGGTCAAAACCCGTCTGGAACAATTAACCCTAACTGATGAAAAGCGGATGGTTGTAGTTTGCCACGGGAAGTTGTATCAACAATGAATGGCCCGTGCCTATAACAATAAAGTACGGCCTAGGAACTTTGAAGTGGGGCAACTCATTTTGAGACGTATTCTCCCTCATCGCAAGGAAGCAAAAGGAAAGTTCGCTCCTAACTGGAAGGGCCCGTACATCATAAGAAAGTTATTGTCAAAAGGGGCACTGTATCTGGGGCGATATTGAAGGAAATGATACCAAAACAGCAGTCAATGCAGACGCAGTCAAAAGGTATTACGTTTAACACATTTGTGGTACCAACATTATTTGATTGGGATGACGAAGGCTTTCATTCACGCTACCCCATACACTTCAACCCTTTTGTTAACCCTTTTGAGCCGGTTACCTTTCTTTGATTACCCTCTTTGGAACCTGAAAACATTTTAAAAAAAAAAGAAAAAACATCAAAAACAATAAAAACAAAAGTTTTCCCTGAACTACGTTTGACTTGATTCCGAAAGGATACGTAGGCAGCCTCTCTCTAGGGTTCAGTCGCACCAAAACAAAAATCCAATTTCTCCAAAAGTGAAATTGGGGCAGATGTTGCAATGGTTCGGCGATGATCCTGCCACAATGATTCCAAAGTTATAATTCGATACAAATTCCTTTTACCCCGAACACTATTCAAGTCCTTTCGACCAATCAATGAGAATGTTCAAGAATCGAAGAACGCAACTATTTGGATCCGATGGAATCAAAATGAGAGAAATAAAATGAGAGAGTCTTATTGGTGAAAACCCATATGGGCACCGTAAGGCGATGGCGAGCAGAGCAACAGCAAAATGAGAGAGTCTTGTTAGTGAAAACTTGCAAAGAGCACTATAAGGCGACGGTGAGAAGAGAAATGAGAGAGGTCAATTGACGAAAACCCGAAAAAGGCGCAGTTGATTGAGAAGAAGGAATCTCTTACAACCATTGGCACCGAAAGAGTCCTGGCAGGTTTTTCGGTTTTGAAACGCGGTTCATAATGGGCTTATGAGAAGTTGGATAGTTGCTCAGATCGGGTATCCTGTCCAAGAAGCATATCATGTCTATTGAAGTCTGTGTGAACTTCAGATAAGTCCTTCCTTCCTTCCCTGAAAGAGACACTTCTCTTTTAATTCATTATCCTGTTCCTTTCTGTACTTTTCTTTGAATCCCTTTCGATTTTAGTCCTCTACCAAACCTAATCGAAAGAAAAGATGGCAAGATTGGTTTTATAGGTTTCTATTTAACAAAAGTCAAAATTCAAGGAAAAACACCCAGCCTCAGCGGGTGCATCATGTCAGCCTCCACTAGCCATGAGTGCTAATGCTCCAGAGTCGAAAATTCTTGAAAAGGAAAGAATTCAAAGTCAAGTACCCATAAAGGCAAAATGAAACCACGTGTTAACCGTCATGCAAAAATTTTGGGAAAAGTCAAGGTACCTGGTTTTAGAAAAGAAATTAGTCTCCAGAAAGCCAGCAAGCAGTAAAGGATTTCAGCAAAAGAGTTGGGCCGAAATCAAGTGATCAAAACAATCAAGGCCACAAATCCAACCACCGTTTCAAACTGACAAATTGTTCTTTGATTTGAAAATAGGTGAAATCTAAGATAACCCCGCACGAAGCAGGTGCAATAAAAGCAAGGTGCACAGATACCAGAATGGTCCTGCAGCAGAAGTTAACCCAAAAAGGGAAGTTCCTTTCAAACTCTTCACGCATTCTCTTGAATATAGTATTAAAAGTGAAATGAAAACAAGAAGAAGAAAAATTCCAAAATCATGGTAGCCTAGGGTCCCCAATCTCTAGCTACGTTCTCCCAACATAGGGTCCCATTCCCTAGTCCTTCCCAGCATAACCTGGTAGTCTTTTCCGTTATAGGGTTCCACTCCCTAGTTAATCCCTGGTATAATCCGATGACCTTTTCTCTTTCCCGCCATAACCTGTGGACCTCCCCAGCATAACCAGATGACTTTTTCTCTTTTTCGGCATAACCTAATATTTTTCTCGGCATAACCCGAGAACCTTTTTCTTTTCAGGCATGACCTGATGATTTTCCTGGCATAACCCGAGGACCTTTTCTCTTTTCCGACATAAACCGATGATTTTTGCGGCATAACCCGAGAATCATTTCCTTTTCGGGCATAACCCGATGACCTTTCCAATATAACTCGAGAACCTTTTCTTTTCCAGCATAACCTGATCACTTTTCCGGCATAACATGTGGACCTCCCCAGCATAACCCGAGGAACTTTTCTTTTCCGGCATAACCTGAAGACCTTTTTTTTATCGACATAACCCGTGGACCTCCCCGGCATAACTCGAGGACCTTTTCCTTTCCAGTATAACCCAATCATTTTTCCAGCATAACCTGGTAATCTTCCTAATTTGGGGCCTCCGATCCCCATTTGATTTCATTTTAGATATAGGGTCTCCACTCCCTAATCTCTTTTTCTCAAGGACACACAATCCTAATTTTATTGCTTTCAATAAAGAATTAATTTAGATTTTTGTTACAATAACTCACGAAATTTTTCTAGTGAAAACTGGAGCAGAAAATTTCATTCATTTGTTTGTTTTGGTGCTTGAGAAGGTTTTTACCTTGAGGCACAAGTTTTGAGGCAACCAAATGAAGAAGTCTCGATTAAAAAAAAGAAATAAAAGTGAACTCAATGTGCAGAAGCAGAGAAAAGATGTGGACTGCTCAAGAAGTCACAAGCTCTGCATATCCCGCCTTGATCTGAAAAGTTAAAGAAAAATGAACCAGCGTTTGCAGCTAGCAGCATCAAGATTCATATCAGAGTCTACAGGAAGAACCAGCCAAGACTCAAGATCAAGTTTAGAAGGTTTATAAATAGGAATCTTGTAACTCGTAGTTGATATGCTTAGTTAGTTTAGCTTTTCACTTTTTTTTTATTTTGGTGTAATAATGAGTTTATTAAGCAGAAACTGCACCAACAGCATTGAAATCATAGTTTTCCGGTAGTCCCAGCTATCAAAACTTCTAGAACTACACTTACCTAATTCCTCTATAGCCAAGGATATGTAGGCAACCTCCGAGGCAAGGTTCGGTCATACTTTTTCAAAAGATGCTTCTCATGGAGTTTCAAATGGGTAAAAATCCCTCGCAGTTGCTCATTTTGTCTTTGCCTGAAAAACCTTCGTATTACCAAGCAAAGAGGGGCTGCTGTAAGCATGTGATTTTTTCCCTATATGAAATACTCCTATAAAATTCCAAAAAATAGGTTTTCTGTTAATTATTTTCTATTTTAGGAATTTTTATAGAATTTTCTTAATTATTTGCATTTCTATACATGTTTAATTTTTATTTAAACCATGAAAAAATACCAAATTATCATGCACTGCATTTAGGACTTGTTTTTATATTTTTGAATTAATCAGTAATTATTTGCTTTGTAAAAATTTGAAAAACGCAAAAATAGATCATTTTTACCTTTTTGTCTTTTAATTTTTAGTTTATTGATTTTGTATTTTAATTTAGAATTAAGTGATATTTATAATTTTTATAATTAGCTAATTATTTTAATTTCTTATTTTCGATAATTTAGGATTTTTAATTATTAGATTTTTTAATTAAAAAAAGAAAGGAAAAAGAAAAGAAATTGAAAATAAAAGAAGAGGAATATAAGAGAATCAATTTTCTGGAATTGGACCAATTTTGATCTCCATATCAGCCCAATTTTTTGCCCAAAACCCAAACCCAATCCTGCCAAACCAGGTCCAGCCCCAACTAACCCCAAACGACCCCGTTTTAGTAACACCATATCACAACCGATGGATTTTAATCATCCAACGGCTCGGAACTCACACTCCATTCAATATATAACTGTCCGAAGATCGGACTACCCCCCCCCCCATCAGACCCTTCCCCTCACTTTGTCTCTAACCCAAACCAAGAGAAACCCTAGCTGCCTCATATCCCCTCGTCGCCTCCACCGTAAACCACAATTGAAAATTGCCTCACGGCGGTTCCGGTGGTCCAAATCCTCCCAAAATAACACCATGAACTTCTTTTCATCTCCTCAATCCATATTCCCAGTCCTTTTTCTTCGAATCATGCCCGAGCTTTACGAATATTAAACCAAAAAATCCGGCCAAAAACTCAATCATTCCAAATCACTTCAAAATCACACCCTATGATCCTTGCCCCCATCTGAACATTAATCCCCATTAACCCCTTTCGAATCAGCCCCGATTTCTTCAAATTTTAAATCTCGTAATTTTGGAAAACCCTAATTTTTCTTTCTTTCTCTACTTGATATATATTGGTCGAATAGACTTAAAACCTCCATTAGTCGACTGTTCTTATTAAGAACAGTCAATTAATGGTAGTCAAAGTCCATTTCGGAGGATTTTGGACGAGTTCCCAAATTGAACTAACCCTGGAATAAATTTAGGTAAATCTTCTTCTTTTCTTCAGATTCGTTTAAATTTTATCCTTGTTTGTCTTTTGCATATTTAGTGATTTTATTAAATGAATGTTTTAGGTTTTAATTTTAGATTTTTATTTTTGCTCTATTTCTTTATTCATGACTGTTTATGTGTTAATTTGTACTTGATTGATTAAAGCATGTACTCGACTGCATGATTTTCTTTTAGTTTAGTTAGGGTTCTGTGTATTTAAATCATGGATTCATTTCGAAATCAGTAATTGTAGGTTTCCCTTAGTATCCGGAATCATCCCAACCGATTAATTTTTTGCTCATTTGATTTGTCACATGTTTGTTTGTGTTTCCCTAATTTGTAAATCAAAGGACTTTTAGGGTTTTAAATGAATAGATAGAAACTTTAGGGACCCCATTTGAATTAAAAGGGTTTAGATAAAATCTAATAAGAAGGTTTTAGAAGGTTAATTTAGGGTTTTTTCTAATTGGAAATATCTGAATATTCTAGAAAAGGGGCAGCTGGCCTCATTTTGGTTAGTACAAAAGTACTAAAACCAATAGGGGAAAATCAACTTTCCAATTCTTTTGGAATATGCTGTTTGTGGCTAAGGAATAATCTCTTCAGAACATGGTCTTATGTATCTCTATATATAGTGCCTATCATAAAGATTTTTCACACACACTCAGCACCATTCTCTGCAGGAAAATTCCCCCCTTCAATAAATTTTAGACTTAAGAAAAATCTTAGAAAAAGCTATAAAAAAAACATCTCCTTTGTTAACAAGCCAAAAAAATGAGCTGAAGTGAAGATTCTCTCCTAGGAGTGTTTGCTTGGGATTTTTGTATATTTTCAAGTGTTGGTTTGAAATTTTGGGACTCTTTGGGTTTCTTGAAGCTATGTTGTTCATTGTTGTTGTTTTTTATTTCTGAAATTCCTCCAACAGTCACTATTAGTTGTTACATAACTGTTGTTTCAAGGTACATATGACCCTTTTTCTTTGTTTGATTACTTTGTAATTGAAACTTCAAATGAATATGATTTGTTTCTTTCTTTTGCGGGAACCAAAACAAGAGCTTGAACAGGAGCTGCTGTCGATATTGGCAACGTTTTTATGGAGATATTTGGGAGCAAAATGACTAACGCGCTAGGAGTGGTCTTTAAGAGCCTGCTTTCGTGTCACCCGGTGAATTTACCAACCCTGTTCGACTTCATCGCTATGCCCCTTACCTCTTCATTGGGAGCAGGTTGACTATAGAGGGTTCTCCCTAATTGAACTCAAGCTTCTTTTTATGCTATTTGGAGCGAAATTCACTAGAACTAGAAGGAGTGAATAGCTACAATTGTTTTAGTGAGTCTTAGGCCCCTAACCGAAAATATGCTATTTGGATCCTTTTGTTTTGGCACTGTTTGTGTATGTTTTGCTAATTTTATATGTTGAAATTACAGTTGTGTTAAAGCTAATCTTTCTCTCAGAATGCATAAGTTTCTTTACCTATAGCTTATGTCATAATGTTTAATTTCTTTGTTAGGCCTTATTACTAATTATCTTATGTTATTTACGCATTTCTGCTTCTTCTTTTTTGCTCTAACTAAAACCTGCTCATGCTCCCCTCCTTAAAATCATGTTTGTCCATTGAGCCTGACCCTTACATGGTTAGGTTCATGGATTGAACTTCACTTTTCCTTGCCTTTGAGTCTATTCTAGTATTCCCAAGGCAGCATGCCATAATTTTGAGCTTGAAACCTATATTGTTTCATGGGTTTAACCTTTAACATGGTTAAACTCATGAATCACTAATGTTTTCTCCATTATTTGTTTATATTTTGGGTCTGACAGTATAGTATGGTAGTATAACTGAAGTAATTTTGTGAATTTGACCTTTTTACATAGTCAGATCCATAAAATACTTAAAGAATAGAGGTTGATTTGGCAATAAGAAAATTCAAGTTGGGAGCCTAAGTAAACAGTTTGTGAGAAGCAGCTCAGTAGCTGGCCTCTTGTAGATCTTATGCTTTGGTTTTGAAGAAGTTGATGGAAGTAATTTTGAAACCAGAAGAAACTTTTATTTTTTTTATTTTACTTTTCTTTTAGAATTTCCTTTTCAGATGCCAGCTGGTAGTATAATGTTCATTTGTTTTGAAATCTTTCTTGTATAAAGTTTTGGACTTACAATATTGTAAGTGGACTGTTAAATTTTAGTTTAAGCTTAATTATTAGTAGGCCTTCAATAGTAGGTTTTATTTTGCAATGAGCATGTTTAGAGATGTATGTAAATATTAAACTGGGTTGCACTTGCAAGTAGGCCCAAGCCTTGGGCTCATTCGAGCAAGTCTGACTTGGACCATAGGGCCTAGGCAGTTGGACTTCACAGCTTGACCCAGCAGTAGTTATTTTTCGTTCACTAATTACTAATGCATATCTGATGTATCTTGCAATTTAATGTTGTAGAATTAATTTTCAAACTAGTCTTGCACTTTGATTTATCTTTCAAGAGTGACTTAGTATCATCCTTTCTTTACTAATTTGTATATATTGTGTAAAACGTAGATAGGTCCAAATGGAACGCCTCTAACATCTGGGCCCGCCTAAGTCTTAGCCCAATGTGGGCTACCTAGTTTCAAATCTAGCAATGACTTCATAAGTCCTTTTGATTTATTGGGACAAAATATAAGCCCAATTGCAGCTCCACAGCTGACTTGTTTTGAAAACAACTGCTGGCCCATTCCCCCTGCCCCCAAACGTTTAGAAAATCCATTTGTAATCAATTAACCTTTGTTAATCTTGAGATAGTTTTCAAATAAAAATATCCTTAGGCGGTCTTAATTAAATAAGTTTCCTTTTAAAAACCTTTTGACGTGTGCCATGTCAAATAAAACTCTTAAGCCCATGGCCCTCGATAAAATTAGTCAGCTCTTATAGAAAAATTGAGGTGTGTCATTTTCCTTAATAGTCCATGGCCCTCGTGAAATTAAATCAAAGCTTTTAAAGTCGAGGTGTGCCATCAATTAAATCATAAATGGCCCTCACAAATGTAGCTCCTAAATTCAAACCTTCGTAGTTACTTTAGGCGTGTTTCTTCCATTAACTCATCATAACTACGGGTACGGTTCCCATGACATAGTTGTGATTTTAATTTCGGGTGTAAATTTCATATGACCCAATTCTCAATAACGTTAAATAGAACGTGTCGCGAACCTCGGGTGCATTTCATGTCGTGTGGTTTAAGACGTATTTTAAATAACGTTGAATCTTCCTAAAAAAGCAGTTATAATTAATTGAAAGCAGTTATAAGGCTAAAATGCACAATAGGTTTAAAACATGTATTAAATCAGATAATAGGTGAATATTAATAGTTTAAGTGACCGTGCTAGAACCACGGAACACGGAAATGCCTAACACCTTCTCCCGAGTTAACAAAATACCTTAATTAGAATTTATGGTTCGCAGGCTTTTAAAATAAAGTCAAAAATTTCCTCGATTTGGGATTTAAAATAAACTGGTGACTTGGAACACCAAATGAACTACTCCAAATGGCGTGTGAAGAAAAATAAATTAAATAATCTCATTTCAATTTATGTCACTTCAATTAGAAAAATTTCCTTATATCCCCTCTCGGGTGGTAAAAAGGAGGTGTGACAACGGATATTTACAAATGACAAGGACCCCATTTATATATGGGGGAAATTCCAACATAGTACAAAATGTATTAATTATAAAGATATGGAGACAGGATAGCTAGATGACGCCCTAATTTGGGTTTAGAGTAGTCCACTAGCCTTTGTCAGTCCTAGCCGTGAGCCTTGGAAACTCCCCACTTATTCCATAGCCGTGATCAAGGTTGTCCCAAGGTCGAGTGTTAGCGAACCTCGAGGGAGAAAACTCGACCATAGCCTTGTAGCCTCGAGCCTTCCAGGCAATCTTCTGAGGTGCCTTGATGACGAGGAATTGGATCCTCCGATTTCACCGTATACATTTATCAAAACTCGACTCCATTTTGTTCCTCAAATCCTAAAATCAAACTCTCCAAAATCCCAAGCCCTAACCCCTTATTTTCACCCCTAATTTCCACTAATTAATTCATAAAACAACGGGAAAACACCATAGATAGGAGTACTAGAGCTCAAGCAACTTACCTCACTTAAAACACCTTGAATCTTCCTTCAAAATCACTCCAAAAGCTCCAAAAATCATCTTGGAAATGGTGGAAATGAACAAAATTCGCGAAGATACTTTTTTCCCAGGCCTTCTGCACCTGCGGCCATATATCTTCTCCTGCAGAACTGCACTTGCGGTCATTTACTCGCACCTACAAAAACCACTTAAATCCTTAAAGCCGCATCCGTGCCCAAGATCTCGCACCTACAGGCTTGCAGATGCGACCAATCTTACGCTTCTGCAGACCCAGCCTTGACCTTCCATTTCTGCATCTGCAGCTAACCAAACGCACCTGCGGTTCTCACTCCACAGGTGCAGAAACACCAGCGGCAGCAGCAGCAGCTTCAGCTGGATTTTTCAAATTCCCAACTCTCCGTTAGTCATCCGAAATCACCCCAAGCCCTTCGGGATCTCAACCAAACATACCATCAAGTCATATATCAGCATATGAACTTAGTCGAACCTTCAGAACATTCAAAACAACATCAAAATACTGAATTACCCTCGAATTTAAGCCTAAGAACTTCTAAACTTTGAAATTTCACAAATGACGTCGAAACCTATTAAATCACGTCCGAATAACCCCAAATTTTGGACGCAACTCAGAAATTACACTAAAACCTACTCCAACTTTTGGAATTCCCTTCTGTCCTCGATATCAAAATTTCCACTGCCTGCCAAAATTGCCAAAATTCCAATTTTCGCCAATTTATGCCTAATTCTACCACTGACCTTCAAATCACATTCCGGACATGCTCCTATGTCCAAAATCGCCTAACAGAGCTAACCGAACCATAAGAATTCAAATTCGAGGTCGTTTACACATAAGTCAACATCCGGTCAAGTTTCCCAACTTAAGCCTTCACAAAAGAGACTAAGTGTCTCGATTTACTCCAAACTCACTCTAGACCCAAACCAACTAATCCGGTAATACAAATTATTGTTGATGAACACAAAAGAAGCTGGAAATGGTGGAACGGAGCTATAACTCTCGAAATGACCAGTTGGGTCGTTACATCCTCCCCCTCTTAAACAAATATTTTTCCTCGAACGGGTCTAGTAACATACCTGAAGTCTCAAATAGGTGTGGATGTCTGCTCCATATCTTCTGATCGGTCTCCCAAGTAGCCTCCTCCACGGGCTAACCTCTCCACTGCACTTTCACTGAAGTTATATCCTTTAATCTCAACTTTCGGACCTGCCGCTCCAAAATAGCCAATGTCTCCACATCATAAGACATGAGACAGATCTCTGATATGCTTCTAGAGCATAGAAACATGAAATACTGGATGCACACCCGACAAGCTAGGTGGCAAAACAAGCTCATAAGCCACCTCCCCAATCCTCCGAAGCACCTTAAAAGGCCCTATGAATCGAGGATCAGCTTGCCCTTCTTCTCAAATCTCATAACACCCTTCATGGGTGAAACCTTCAGTAGAACCTTCTCCACAACCATATAAGACACATCACGAACCTTTCTGTCAGCATAAATCTTTTGTCTTGATTGTGTTGTACGAAGCCGCTCGTGAATCACTTTCACCTTGTCCAAAGCATAATGTACTAAGTCTGTACCCAAAAGCCTAGCCTCGCCCGACTGGAGATCTACATTGTCTCCCATTTAGACTCATACGGAGCCATCTAAATACTCGACTGATAACTATTTTTGTAAGCAAACTCCACAAGCGGTAGAAACTGGTCCCATAAACCCCCAAAATCAATTACAGAAGCGCGCAACATGTCCTTCAATATTTTAATAGTGCACTCGGACTTCCCGTCTGTCTGACGATGAAATGTCGTGCTCAACTCCACGTGAGTGCCCAATTCTTGATGCACGGCTCACTAAAACTGCAATGTAAATTGTGTGCCTCTATTTGAAATGATGGAAACTGGCACTCCATGAAGGCGATCAGTCTCTCTGATGTAAATCTCAGCCAACCGCTCTGAAGAACAAGTAGCACACACAGGAATGAAGTATGCAGACTTGGTCAGCCGATACACAATCACCTAAATATCTTCGATCTTTCTCAAAGTCCGTAGGAGTTCAACTACGAAATCCATGGTGATCTGCTCTCTTCCACTCTGGAATCTCTATCTGCTGAAGCAAGCGACCAGATCTCTTATGCTCATATTTCACCTGCTGACAATTGAGACACCGAGCTAAAAACCCCACTATATCTTTCTTCATCCTCCTCCGTCAATAGTGATGTCTCTAATCCTTGTAAATCTTTGCAATACCCGGATGGATGGAATACAGCGAGCTGTGGTCCTCCTCTAGAATCAAATTCTGAAGTCCATCTACATTGGGCACACATATCCGGCCTTGTATCCTCAATACCCCATAAATGCCAACAGTCACATCCCTGGCATCATCATGCAGAACCGTGTCCTTGAAGACAAGTAAATGAGGATCATCATAATGGCGCTCTCTGATACGACCGAATAAGGAAGACCGAGAAACCACACAAGCTAGGACCAGACTAGGCTACAAAATATCCAAACTCACAAATTGATTGGCCAAAGCCTGAACATCAATCGCAAGAGGCCTCTAATCAACAGGAAGGAATGCAAGACTACCCATACTCA
>MU758692.1:0-65225 GCA_026770625.1 Nicotiana glauca
TCTCTAGTTTTTCAAGTGATTTCAGTTGACGACACTTATTTAACCGACTATACGAGCTACAACAAACAACAAACGTAGAGTAAACAAACACGTTGATTCATTGCCTTGGGACAAAACATGGAATCAAATATGAACCAATCTACTTGACGACTTTAAACAAGTTAAACACATCACAATAAATATAATTAACAAACAGGCAGAAGAAATCGACCAAATAANTAACGAAAAAAAGACCCAAGCTTGACTCGAACCCTTTTTGAAGTCGAACGGACTTTAATCGGAGTGTTATCAACTGAGAACGCCTCGATTAAGGTCTATTAGACCCCAACCCTTCATTAATTTGGACAGAACCCCATGTTGTTGTGTTCTAGGATTCACACAGTTGATTTGAAACTTGAAGCTTTCCGGTTAGATTCGAACCAAGCCAAGCTTGGTTTGGTTACGAGGGAGGTCAGGGGAGTAACTGGTATGAATTTGGGGTTGGCTGGTATAGTTTTAAGTTTTTGCTCGAATCTTCGATCGAAGATTCGAGAAGGTACGGGCAGATTCGAGCCAAACGGGTAAGGGATTTGGATTGGGGTGGTCTAATGGATTTAGGGTGTTATTTTGGTGGTCGTTGGAATGGTTGCCGCCGGGTTTCAGGCGATGGGATAGGGTGGCGGCTAGGGTTAAACCCCAGCTCGTCTCTGATCATTGAGACGATGAACAAGAGACGAGAGGGGGGGCTTGGTTTGGGGGGCTGGGGTAGGAGGTTAAGTTTATATAGGGTGTTGGGGATTCGATCCTGGCCGTTGGATGAAGCGAGATCGATGGCCAGGATCTTTTCATCACGGGGAAACGGTATCGTTTGGCTAAGTGGAGATTGGGTCGGTCTTTAGGTGAAATGGGTCGGGTATAGGGGAGAGTTTGGGGACCGTTGTATTGAGTTAGATGAACGGCTCTGATTGAACCTGCCTAAACGTCGTCGTTTGGCCTTAGACAGGAATTGCACTGGACCGTTTGATCATCTTGATCGACGGCTCAAATTTAAGGCACCAATACGGCGCCGTTCGGTGAGATATGAGAGATCAGGAATTTGGACCGGGTGATTGGACCTGAGATTGGGGCGTTTTGGGCCTGGACTGGGGTGGGCTGGTCCGATTTTGGTTCTTTTTTTTTTCATCTCTTAATTAATTAAAACTAAAATCTTAAATCAACAAAATACCAATTAATTCCTAATTGTAAAATTGGGTCCAAAATGCAACATTTTTTTGTGTTTTTTAACTACTTTAAACAAGTAAAATGCACACACAGATACAAACAAATAAGAGAAAATAACACGAAATCCGCAGAAATTGCCCACAAACAAAAAATTGTTTTATTTTGAATTTTTGGAGTAATTTTCTCGTAGGGTAAAAATCACGTGCTCACAACGTGTTTTACTTGCAACTTATTTGATTTAACTATTTATATGGACTAATTTGTGAATATAAGTTTGTCCGGGACCCATAGTTGTGGACCAAGAGGGGTGCCTAACATCTTCCCCTCGAGGTTACCTCGAGCCCTTACCTTAATCTCTGGTAATACAAACCAACCCAAGAGTTAATCACTCTAGGTGCTCTAACGCACCATAATCCGTTAGGTGGAGACTCTTCAAATACCCAATTCCCATAAGGAAATGAGTCATTACACCCCATGAATGTCAAAACCCGGACCTCTTCCCTATCAAAAGGGGAGGTAAAAAGGGGGCGCGACAGCATGGCGACTCTACTGGGGATATTGTAGGCTCTTACTATAACGAACTTGTCTCTTACAAATTTGTCCAAGCATTCTTATCCCGTACACTTATCCCTTATTTGAATTTAACTGTCTATTTTTTAAGCATTTATAATTTCTTTATTGCTTTGAAACTGCCTTGTCTCCTTATTTCCTTTTTCTTGTAACTGTCTTTCAATTATTTCAATACTTTATTTATTTTTTCTACGTGAAAATACTTGACTACATGTTATTAATTGCTGCATAAATCATGCTCCGCGTCATATTCCACTCGTGCGTCTCAAATCCTATAGCAATGCTTTAATGAGTGGTTGCGCTCTTCCTATTTACCACCCTTAAATTCGAAAAGTCTTATTTGCGGTAAAACCAGTCAATCGGCGGTGTAGTCGACGGTTTCATGCCTCCCCCCTCAAGTTGTTCGCTTGAGGGTACCAGTCTAAAACCCCATAGAAACCTTATTCTATTTAATTATGCATGCATCATGGTCAAACCTAGTCGGATCAGTTATGTTTTTCACATAATGATCCTTTAAGACAAGCCTTATCCAAAGTCCATCGGATTTTCCATAATCCCAACGGAAGCAACCACTTTTTGTGCATTAATTTGGAGAACTAAATGTTGATATGCTGATCATAAATGTGTAAATAGTCAAGTCCGGTGGGGGTAAGGTCTAACCCTTTTTGTTTGCAGAAAATGAGGCACGAGGTCCCAAGATTCGGTATGGTTAGCACACCCCCACTTTTGCTAAACTAGTGGAGGAGTCTTCCATTAAATGACCAAATCAATGAGTGGAAAGAGAGGACCACCAAAGCTAACGAAAATCTGGAATATCTGGAATACAGTATGCTAGAATTGGAAGGAAAAGTGAGTAATAGAGTCACTATCTGCCAGAATGCTGAACGAAACGAAGGAGAACGCCTGGCAAAGGCATTTTTGCTGGTAAACCTACGCAAACTGGAGGATTTGATCAACGAGAGAATTCAACCTGAAGGAAGTCCTTCTGGGACCAAATAGATTAGATTTACTTGATTTTCCTAAAATGTAATAAGGCATAGTGCCAGTAGTGACTTATTTTATTATATTAGTGTCGTTTTGGGATTCAACTATTTTTATTTTATGAAATGAAGCAGTTATTGGCATTTGAAGTTCACCAGATTTATTTGCCGCTAGGCCTACCTCGGGCAAAATGAGGCTCCCAAATTAGGATACGAGTTTATATTTCGCAATATGCATTTAAATACTGCAAACATTTCAGAATCTTCACTAACTTGTTACCTTTTTTTGTTTATCTTTATTATTATTCCCATCCCCTTAGATTGGTTCATCAATACTGGCCTCATCAGCATATTATACCAGATCAAGCGGCCCTCCACCTCCTCCTCCAAGCAACACAAAAAATCGAGGGAAAGAAAAGATGGATGACTTAAGTGGATTACGAAAGGAAAACGATGAGAACGCAAAGACTTCCAACGGCCGCATCACACCTGCTCCGAATGACCTAGTTTTGAGACTGGAACAAAAGATACTAGAACTGCAAGGAGAACTTGAGCAGGTCCGCAATTTGGAAAACTTGTCACTCGCCCTCAATGTCCCTCATGTCCACCAACAGAACACAAAGAACCCAACACCTCCTCAAAACCAACAGCCATAAAATCCTACTGTACCAAAATCAATACGCAACTCCACCCCAAATATCAATCCATTGCCGGTACCAACTCCATCATAACTTCATCATCAACCAATTTTGTACTTGCCAACCACCACTTACCACACTCCCCAAAACATACCACCAATCATTCCTGATACACAAAACTCCACCAATGACCATCACTATACCCAAGTCCCTGGCATCCATCAGAGAAACCCCAAATATGTGGAATACCATATTCTACCCAACCAATCTCTTGTGCACCGGAACCCTCCGAAAAGGACCTGCTCATTGAGAACATGGCGGAAGAGCTCAAGAAGTTAACGAGCCGAGTTCAAGGTGTTGAAGGAAATAGAGGAATAGAAGGTTTGAACTACGAAGATCTGTGCATACAACTCGATATGGAATTGCTAGACAGGTGCAAACCTCCCAAGTTCGAAATGTTCGATGGTACAGATGATCCCAGGGTTCACCTAAGGACCTACTGTGACAAACTTGTCAGGGTTGGAAAAGATGAAAAGATTCGAATGAAGCTCTTTATGAGGAGCCTTACTGGGGATGCTTTGTCTTGGTATATCATCTAGAATCCTAAGAAATGGTCCAATTAGGTAAGCATGGCATCGGAGTTCATGGACCGGTTTAGGTTCAACATAGAGAATGAACCGGATGTCTTCTACATTCAGAATCTTAAGAAGAAACCTACTGAGACTTTTCGCGAATATGCTACTCGATAGAGGTCAGAAGCGGCCAAGGTGAGGCCCTCTCCAGACGAAGAGTAGATGAATAAATTCTTCGTCAGGGCACATGAACTATAATACTATAAGAGAATGATGGTCTTCGAAAATCATAAATTCTCTGATATCATCAAGCTCGGGGAAAAATTCGAGGAAGGAATCAAGAGCGGGATGGTAACTATCACACCTCCTTTTTTCACTACACCACCCCGAAAGGTAGTATATAAGGGAGTTTTTCCAATTTAAGTGACATTATTCGAAATGGAATTATTTAGTTATCAGAGTCGTCACTTGGGATAGTTTATTTGGTGTCTCAAGTCACCGGTTTATTTTGAATCCTAAATCGAGGAAAATTTTGACTTTCCTTGTGAAGTCTGCGAACCAAAAATTCTGACTAAGGAATTCTGTTTACCCGGGGGAAGGTGTTAGGCACCCCCCGATTCCATGGTTCTAGCACGGTCGCTTAAGTTATTACAATTGGCCCATTATCTGATTTTAATACATGTTTTAGCCTATGGTGTATTTTAACTTATTAATCGCTTTAAATTATTTTAAAGAAGATTTCAACATTATCTAAAATGCGTCTTTTGAACTACGCCACAAGAAATGCACTGTAAGGCCCCGTAAAAAAAATTTGTGCTTAAACTCATAGTGCCAAGGTCCGAATATGTGTTAGGAATGTGTAGCTCGCCGTGGTTTGGACCCTTGGTAGTGATCTATGCTTTAAAAATCAAAAGAATCAAGTTTCCAGAAAATTGTCATTTATGCGGTCCAGAATGCGGTCGCAGATCAGCTATGCGGACCGCATTCCTGCCGTAGAGTGAAGCAGAAGACTTGTCAAATTGAAGTTGAAAATGCGGTCCACTATGCGATTGCATAATCAAAATGCGGATCGCATAATCATCGCATAAGTTCCTCAGGGATTTGTGGAGGTCAATTCTGCGGCACATTATGCGACCGCAGAATTGAAATGCGGACCGCATTTCTGTCACAAACCCAGGCAGAGAAGTCAGGTTTTTAGAGCACTTCTGCGGTCCATTATGCGGACCTCATTTCCACTCTGCGATCGCAGAGTGCGACCGCAGACCCGACTCGGCTCTAAATTTTCTAATTTTTTAACCCGATCTCTTCTTCAATAAAACGACCCAACACTTCATTTTTACACATTTTCTGGGTAAAACTAGAGAGAAGGAAGAGAGGGTTCTTGAGAGAGAGAGTCTCATCCTCTTCAACTGATTTTCCAAAGTCATCCAAGCTCGGAAAATTTCCAACTACTTGTCTTCATCTCCACACTTGCAGGTAGAATCCCCAACCCTTTTTCATTGATTTTAAACTTTTAAATAAAAGGGGGAATTCTCATGAACTTATCCTTGAAAATGGAAGTTTAAATACACATGCATGTTCTTTAAAACAAAAATTATAGTAGGAAGGATTGGGTAGGAGCAAAGAAGTACTCAAAGAGGGGTTGATAACCTAAATGAGTTTGACTAGCAATTGTGAACTTGAATTCTAAGTTATGTGTATTAATTCGTGTACTATATTGACGTTGCTAGATTATTTCGGTGAATTTAAAGTACGAATTAGAAAGGAATCCAGCTTCAGGTATGTATGGCTAACCTTAACCTTTGTAAAATCGCCTTGTTTGGTGTTCAAATACTTGGTATGTGATGTCTAAATGAATTAGTCGTGAAGTTNTCATCCGATATGATTGTGCAAGTAAATGGAAATAAACTAAGTTGTGATTGTGATTGTGAATGTGTTATGCGGCAAGGACTGTGGAACATATGATAGAGAGGAATCGTAATGGGTGAAATTGAAATAACTGTGATAACATCCCTTGTGGATAGTCATGGAAAACTATTGTTGTGATCTAAATGGTATAACGGGCTGTTGAAAAAGATGGAAATGATGTGGATAGTCACCTAAACCTTATGTGAATTGTTGTTGTGGTTATCCTTGTGAATTACTATTGTTGTTGTTCTATGTAAATTGTTTTTGTGGTTGTGTTGTTTGTGAATTGTGAAATGTACGGTGGGATCGGGTTGCGCGCCGCAACACAAAGTAATAAGGTGAGGGTTGTGGTAATAAGGGTGGCCGAGGTAATAAGGGTGGCCGAGGTAATAAGGGTGGAAAAAGTGATCGATATCACTATTGAAATGAAATATGAGAACATTGTGAAACTAAAAATGTGGAAATGATGATGGGGAAAGGAGAGTTTGTTAACTTGTTTGTCGTGATTGTCTTCCTTGTGTGTACTCAACTGTTGCTTCCTTCTATTGTTCAATACTTGTGTATGGCTTGAGGTTACTCAGGGTAAGGTTTGTTATACATACCAGTACCGACGTCCCTTTTTACCGGGGGCGCTACATGCATGTTATGATTGTAGGTGGAGCTATAGCAGGCACTTCAGTCCACCGACAGTAGCACCTCCTCTACTTTCCATCAGCTATATTGGTGAGCCCCTTTCCCCTTGGGGCCTTGCGTGGCTTATGCCGTTGTTCTTCCCGGAGTCTTATTTCTGTATTTGTATAAGGTATAGCCGGAGCCTTGTTGCCGACATTTCTGTATTATTCTTCAGTTATACTTAGAGGCTCCGTAGACAGGTTGTGGGTTATGTTGGGTATTGGAAATTAAGGTCGAAATATTGATATTTGGCAATGATTTACAAAACTTGTAATATTTGATAATTATGATTTAAGCGGCTAATGGAGATGATATGGAATTGTTAATAGAATACTTACTAAGTATTTTTAATGAGGTCCATCCCTTGTTTAATTATCAGTTGGGTTGGGTAGTATGCATGCAACCTGCCAGGCTTGCTCAGTCAGGTTTACTCGGTTGAGCGCAGGTCGCGCTCCTCAGATTTTGGGGCATGACATGCGCCCGCAGTCCGAGACACGTTCTATTTAACGTTGTTAAGATTTGGATTTGGGTCACATATAATGCACACCCGAGTTTAGGAAGGTAATTTTAATTTACGCGCCTAAGGAAACTACGTATCTTCAACTTTGTGAGGGCCATTGAAAATTGGCTAAATGGCACGCCTTGAATTCTAAAGATTTATAACTTAACTAAAGCAGACTACGATGTTTATAAGTTACACTTTCTAAATTTCGTATTATCATAAGGCCATGAATTTAAGGAGTAAATATTGTGAATAGAGTTTAAGGTTCCTACTTAAAATTTATTTACAAGACCAACTTGTGAAAAACTAACTTGTGAAAACTATTTACAACTACCATGGGAAAACAATTAATATCGGTCCAAGCATAAAGAGAACATATGAAATTTTGATAATAGGATAATATCGCAACTTTCTTCAAGGACAACAATAATGTAAATGCAGCGAGGGTGAACATTAATTTGCTGACAATACATATTATAATTTAAATAAATACTCTTATTTTCAAATCTTTAAAGACTCAATAATAAAATTTAAAAAAAAAGAGCAATCAAAACAACTAATATTCATCTTGTGGATCATTAAATCGAAGCAAATAAGATAAACCAATCCAAATAACATAACGAAATTATAGAGGAATTATATAAAACATTTCCGAAAAGAAATTAACCAAAAACATATGTAGATAAAAAATAGACTTTTTGTTATTGGATTCTAACCTTTTTGTTGCATACAAAGAAGCTAACACCAAAGAAATAATAATGCTCAAACGAGGCATTAACTGGAACCCTGGACCAGCAACACAACCTTGAACAGAAAATGGAACTCGAATCGTCTGAAAATCGTAAGACGCGTCAACAATCGATGCCACGGAAGCTATTTCACTTGTGCTTGAAGAGAAAGTTGCGGTTGTTTTTCCTTTTAGTTTCACTTTTTGTTTTATCTGTTTCTTTTCTTTTCTTTGTTTTGATGGAATTTTGTATTTCTCTTCTAGTGTGGAGCTGATTTTGGTGTGCTTTAATGGTGATTAGCAGGTGTTCTTGAGGGAGATGAAGCTGTTTTTTTAGCTCTTGATGCTGCCTTTTAATCAGCTGCTGCGCAACTTTTCTTTCTTTAGGTCTCTAGGAGGTCTCATGTGAAGTGACGATTAATTATTGGTTGAACCTTAAGATCCAAATAAGCTTCTTTGCTTTTATAGTGATTTCACCTTTATACAGAAGAGCTTGTCCGTGAATAAAATGAAGAGAAAGGACGAAGCAGGGAGGGGTTCTTGGTATTGCGGCTGATTGTGTGTTTAATAGTGTATGTGTTACCTATAATATAGGTCTAGGTTTTAGGTGTATTTTTTGTGTATTTTACCAATTAGTCAGGTCTTTTGTGTTAAGTTCTTAGGGTCTTTTTATTTATTTTTGTTCCCAACAAGAATCTAGAAGGGTCTCTAGGGTTATCTTGATGGGTACTGGGTATTGGGCTTAAGGAATAGGCTAGAGACTTGGGTCTTTATGACTAGCTATGCTTAACATTAGCTTAATTAACTAAAAATATTATCAAAAAATATTAATTAGCTCTACTTAAGTAAAAATAATTATTAAAATAAAACTACCCGTTAAAACAAACCTATTTTTTTAATTTTTCAAATTATCATATTATAATATAAAAAAAATTGTAATATTAAAATAATTTTCCTGAAATTAAAGTGAAACTATTTTTTGTATTTTTATTTAAATTTTATGTAAAGTAGATAAATTAAAATTAACTAGATTAGCTAAGAAAATATTTTTTGTAATTTTATTTTTGTGATAAAATAAAATAAAAGGGTCAAAACTAGCTAAAATATCGGTATTAGACCTATATTAAATATTTATATACTGAAATATATAAAATCTTGGGGAGGGTCAAAAATCACATGTCTACAGTAACAAATTTCGAGGCAGTACAAGCCACGAATAAGGCAGTTCAATCAGATGACATATCAAAGAAGAAAGGGGTTGGAACAATAATGGTGGCTCAGGGCTCAAAATCTCCATTTGTATACCAAACACCCCTACCCACATACCAGACACCTCCACCCACCTATCAAATACCTCCACCCACATATCAAACACCTCCACCCGCATATCAAGCATCGCCACCCACATATCAACCTTCATCTCCCAGATACTCCCAACTAGCCATTGTCTATCACACTTATAATTCCCAACTATCCCATTTCCAATCACCACCAACTCGCCAAAATTATCCAAGTCCAAGACCCAACTTTGACCGCAAGCCACCCAGACAATACACCGCCATTGTTGAGCCCAACGACCAATTGTATGAAAGGTTAAAGGTCGCAAGTTACGTCACTCCTATTCCTGCTCTGGCACTAGAAAATCCATCCCAATGGGTCAATCCGAACAAAACCTATGCATACCACTCCAGTATGAAAAAGCACACCACTGTTGAGTGCCGACCATTGAAGGATAAGATCCACACACTCATTTATAACAAGGTCATACAAGCAAAGAAAAGTGCACCTAATGTCCGCAACAATCTCATCTCGATCATAGAGGTGACGGTGTACACGTTATAGAAACAAATGAAGAATGGTACCTTGAGGGGTCAATTGGGCTTATCCGAACAGGCAATGACTGTAAGGTTGCAGTCAAACTTACTCTTATCGTAGTTGAGACTCAGGCACCTATTGATGTCGAGGTAACTGCGTCAGTTCCATTCAAGGTAGAAGTGGCTCCGCCCGCAGCCACCTCCGCCCTATTTGAAGTAGAAGTGGTCATACCTTTTACTCTGACGGTGTCAACCACACCCCCATTCAACTCAAAAGTAATACCCTAGGAGTATGTTGCCGAGGCTCGGCAAAAAGGGAAGACTAAGATCGAGGAATCTGACACTGCACAAGGGATGACAAGATCTTGAATAGTTTATACACCTGAACACCTGGGAGGTTCAAGTAAGGACACCACTTCTAGGCAACATGTCATTGAGACCGGGCCGGATGGCTTGTGGAGGAAAGTACAGGTAAAAGAGTATTCTGTTGTTGACCATCTGAACAAAGTCCCCGCTAATATATCTATCCTGTCACTATTACATAATTTAAAGGCACACAAGAAAGCCTTGATGAAAGTACTGAGCGAGGCTTATGTACCTAATAATATCACCGATGGAGAAATGAACAAAATGGTCAACCATAAGATTATCTTCCATGAAGATGAGCTGCCGCCCGAAGGTCTGAATCACAATCGAGCACTGCATATTACGGTACAATTCAAAGACGAGTTCATTGCCAGGGTCCTGGTTGACGGAGGTTCTAGTCTAAATATTTGTCCACTGGATACCCTGAAAATGTTGGATAAAGGTTTCCATGAAATGCGGACCGGAAACATGAATGTGAAGGCTTTCGAGGGGTCCTAGAGGGCCACGATCAGGGAAATCAACCTTTGCTTGCAGATGTGACCAACTTGGTTCGACTTTGTATTCCAAGTGCTTGACATACTAGCCTCATGTAATCTTTTGTTGGTCTACCCATGGATCCATGCTGCTGGAGCCGTGACCTCCACACTACATCAAGCCGTACAATTCGAATGAAACCGTCACGAGGTAATCATTCATGGAGATGGGAGTAACCCCATCTACACTAGTCAAACTATCCCGGCCATTGGACATAGACGGAGGCTCGGAGGGGAAACCTATCATCATATTGAACGGGTCAATGTCGTCGAAAAAGATAAATGATGGAGTAACATAATAGAAAGCATACTAGCATGGTCCGGATATGAACCCGGTAAAGGGTTGGGAAAGAACCTCCATGGTATCACCAAGCCGATACGGCTAAAAAATCATGGTACCACCTTTGGTCTCGGATACCAGTATATATGGAAAGCGTACAATGGTAGGTCGCCTCTTTGGAATGGACCATATTACCCCCTTGAGCAACCGATACCACGTTTGGAACAAGCTTTCCATTAGGTTGACACAATATGGGGAACTGCGGAAGAAGAAGCGCTAGTCGGACTGAAGGATCTGTTCTTGGAAGACGAGGACATGGATTGCTATGCCATAATTGAGGAGGATGAGGAAGAAGGCCTTACTATTCAGACCATGGAAAAGGGAGTTGTTCTCAGAAATTGGATCGCCACACCACCCCGAGCCCGCCAAGTCCCTGGGTAGCTTGGCAAGATTTACTTCTATAGCCATTTTAGGCATTTAAAATTTCCTGTAGTTTCGTTTTAATCTTTACTTGTTTCAAAATAAATTCTCGATTCATCGAGCTGTGTTTTGTCTGAATAATTTCTCAAGTTTTAATCAAGTGCATTTGCTCTTAATTATTCACTACTATCTTTACACTTTTTTTCCACGGCGCTATTATTACTCTTCCTGATGAACTAGTAACTGTGACATGTAATGAGGCAACGCAACATGAGAATAGTGATTCAGAGGAAGAGGATGAGATACCCGAGAAATTTATCAGAGAAGTTGAGAATTTTGAGAACAAGCCTAAATCCAACTTGAATGAAACATAAGCAGTGAATTTGGGAGATTCCGAGATCGTCAAAGAAACTCGCATCAACATTCATTTGTCACCAATAGAGCAGGAATAATACACCAGTTTTCAAAAGGAATATGAGGACATATTCGCATGGTTATATGATGATATGATCGGTTTGATCACATCTATAGTGGCTCACAAGTATCCTACCAATCCCATGCGTCCGCCAGTCAAGCAGAAACTCAGAAAATTCAAACCAAACATGAGTCTGAAAATCGAGGAAGAAGTTATATAAGCAAATCAAAGCCAAAGTTCTCGAAGTAGTTGAGTACCCAACCTGGTTAGATAAAATTGTGCCAGTTCCGAAGAAAGATGGGAAGGTGAGTGTATGTGTTGATTATCGGGATTTAAATAGAGCAAGTCCCAAGGATGATTTTCCACTGCCCAGCATACACATCCTGATCGATAACTACGCCAAGCATGAACTCCAATCCTTTGTAGATAGCTTCGCAGATTATCACCAGATTTGGATGGATGAAGAAGATGCCGAGAAGACAGCTTTTATTACGCCTTGGGGTGTATACTGTTACAAGATGATGCCATTCAGTCTGAAGAATGCTGGGGCCACTTACATGAGAGCCATGACAACAATGTTCCATGATATGATACACAAATAAATAGAGGTGTATGTGTACGACGTCATTATCAAATCCAAGAGGGCCGCAGATCATATAGCAGACTTGAGAAAGTTCTTCGACAAGCTCAAGAGGTACAATTTGAAGTTGAACCCAGCAAAGTGTGCGTTCGGGGTTCCTGCAGGAAAGTTACTGGGATTCATTGTCAATCGCCGAGGGATCGAGTTAGATCTGACAAAAGTCAAAGCTATCCAGGAGTTACCACCACCTAAAAGCAAAAAGTACGTGATGAGCTTCCTGGGACGGCTCAACTACATCAGTCAATTCATCACACAGTCCACAGTAATATGCGAACCCATCTTCAAGATGCTGAGGAAAGATTCCAAAACAAGTTGGATCGAGGATTGTTAGAAGGCTTTTGACAAGATCAAGGAATACATGTCCTCACTGCCAGTTCAGGTCCCGTTAGAACTAGGACGACCTTTGCTACTTTATTTTTTCGTGTTAGATGGAGCCTTTGGATGTGTTTTAGGACAACATGATGAGACAGGAAGAAAGGAGCAAGCCATATATTACCTGAGTAAGAAATTGACACCTTATGAAGCACGGTATTCTTTACTTGAATGCACTTGCTGTGCTTTCACCTGGAAAACCCAGAAATTAAGGCATTATTTCTGTGCCTACACTACATACCTCATATCCAAGATGGATCCCTTGAAATACATATTTCAGAAGCCCATGCCTACTGGGAAGTTGGCTAAATGGAAGATACTACTGAGTGAGTTCGACATCGTCTATGTAACTCAAAAGGCAGTCAAGGGACAAGCATTTGCATATTACCTCACTGAAAATCCGGTGGGAGGAGAATATGAACACTTGAAAACATACTTTCCTGATAAAGAAGTATCATTCGTAGGAGAAGACATTGTTGAAGCATATGACGATTGGAGGATGTTCTTTGGCGGTTCCACAAATTTCAAATGAGTAGGCATTGGAGCAGTTTTTGTGTCAGAAATTGGTCAACATTATCTCGTATTTGCTAAACTCAAATTTCCCTGCACCAACAATATGGAAGAGTATGAAGCCTGTATACTAGGGCTCAACATGGTACTCGATATGAACGTTCAGAAGTTGTTGGTGATCGGTGATTCAGATTTGCTTATGCACCAGGTACAAGGAGAGTGGGCCACCAAGATTTGCCATATTTGCACCACGTATAGGAATTGAAAAGGAGGTTTACAAATATAGAATTCCGACCTATGCCCAGAGTTCAGAATGAGTTTGCCGATGCATTAGCCACTTTGTCATCCATGATACAACATCCAGATAAGAATTATATTGATCCCATCCCGATGAGAATCTATAATCAACCTGCATATTATGCTCATATTGAGGAAGAAGCGGATGGAAAGCCTTGGTTCCATGACATCAAGGAGTATTTATCAAAAGGAGAATACATGGAGCATGCAAATCACACTAAGAAACGCACGCTCCGGAGATTGTCAAATCACTTTTTCCATATCGGAGGGAACTTGTACAGAAGAACTCTGGATTTTGTGTTTACCAATGTGTGTCGATGCAAATGAAGCTTCTAAGCTACTTAACGATGTGCATGTTGGGACATGTGGACCTCACATGAATGATTTTGTTTTGGCCAAGTAGATACTCAGCGTATGCTACTTTTTGATGACCATGGAGAAGGATTGTATCCAGTATGTCCGCAAATGCTTTCAGTGTCAAGTGCACGCCAACATGATAAAAGTGTCACCAAATGAACTCAATGCAACAAGCTCAACTTGTCCATTCACCACCTAGGGAATGGATGTTATCGATCCGATTGAGCCCACTGCTTCGAACAGATACCGGTTTATTCTGATTTTCATTGATTACTTTCACAAAATAGGTAGAAGTTGCATCTTACAAAGCTGTGACCAAGAACGTTGTCGTAGATTTTGTCAAGGATCATATTGTCTACCGATTTGGAGTTCCTGAATCCATTATTACAGACAATGCTGCCAATCTCAACAGTGATATGATGAAAGCTATATGTGAAACTTTCAAAGCCAAGCATAAGAATTCCACCGCCTACAGACCTTAGATGAATGGAGCCGTAGAAGCTGCCAACAAAAACATTAAGATGATACTAAGGAAAATGGTAGAGAATCACAAGAAGTGGCATAAGAAGTTACCCTTTGCTCTATTAGGGTACCGCACCTCAGTTCGCACGTCAATCGGGGCAACCCCTACATGCTAGTCTACGGTACCGAGGCTATCATCCCAACTGAGGTGGAGATTCCTTCTTTAAGAGTCATACAGGAAGCTAAACTCAGCGATGTGGAATGGATAAGAAGTCGCTATGAACAGTTAGCCCTTATCGATGGAAAGATAATTAACGCAGTATGTCACGGACAACTGTACCAGAACGGAATGTACAGAGCTTTCAACAAAAGGGTCAAACCAAGACGGTTCGCACCAGGGAAGTTGGTATTGAAGAAGATCTTCCCACAACAAGATGTATCCAAAGGGAAATTCTCTTCCAACTTGCAAGGTCCGTATATGGTTCACGAAGTACTAACAGAAGGAGCACTCGTACTTGCAGAGATGGATGGAGAAATTTAGCCAAAACCAATCAATTCAGACGTAATCAAGAGATACTATGCCTAGATTATTTCACATTTCTTTTTTGATGTAATCGAACTACGCTTAACCGAATTCCCGTTTAAGAGAGGATACGTCGGCAGCCTTATGGGTTCGGTCATATCATAATAAAATTTTCATTTCCCCTAAAATTAAAAATTGGGGCAGAATTTTGAGGAGGGTCCTCAAAATTCCAGAGCAAGTCCAGCCAACTCCATCACATGCCAGGAAATCAGTCATCAGTCAAAAACTAGGGCAGAATTTTGAGGAGGAGAGAGCTACAACGCCTTTGAAATGTGTCACCGTCGCTAGTTCATAAAAAATTACTTAATTTATCAATACTCTTCCAAAACAATTCTATTTTATGAGTGAATGCATATTTTTCAAAAATTCTATTATTTCATAACAGTCAGGTTCTACCTAGGGGACCTCGAAGGGGGCTTCCAGAGCGGAGCAAAGCTAGGCCGGCATACGAAGCAAGAACCAACCTCCCCTCATAAAACTTATTATTTTTCTTTGAACACAAACACATTTGACGTAATGGTAGCATTCACACACAAAGAAAAATTCACCATCCATTCGGCCATCAAACACTGAATATATCCCAGCTAAGACATACTCTACTGTTATCTGCTATTCTCTCTTTGTATGAGTCTAATCCTTGACACCATATTTACATGAGTCTAATCTCTGACTCCATGCTTGGATGAGTCTAATCCCTGACTCCATATTTTCATAAGGCTAAGCATTGCCTTCTCTTTGCATGAGACTAAACTCTGTCTTTACGCTTGCATGAGTCTAACCCTTGACTCCATATTTGCATTAGGTACTGCCTTCTCTTTGCATGAGGTTAAGCTCTACCTCCATATTTTCATAAGGCTAAGCACTGCCTTCTCTTTGCATGAGACTAAGCCTTGTCTCCAATCTTGCATGAGTCTAATCCTTGACTCCATATTTGCATGAGACTAAGCTCTGTCTCAAATCTTGCATGAGTCTTATGTCGGACTCCATATTTGCATAAGGCTAAGCACTGCCTTCTCTTGCATGAGTTTAATCCCTGACTCCACACTTGTATGAGTCTAATCCCGGACTCCATATTTGCATAAGGTCAGCCTCCCTTTTGCATGAGTCTAATCTCTGACTCCACGTTTGCATGAGGCTCATCTTTGCCTCCATAGTTGCATGAGTCTAATCTCTAACTTCACGTTTGCATGAGGCTAATCTTTGCCTACATAATTTCATAAGTCTAATTCCGGACACTATATTTGCATAAGGCTAACCCATGCCTCCCTTTTACATGAGTCTAATCTCTGACTCCACGTTTGCATGAGTCTAATCCTTGACTCCATACTTGCATGAGTCTAAGCACTGACTCCTTATTTGCATGAGGCTGATCCTTGCCTCCATATTTGCATGAGTCTAGTCCTGGACTCCATATTTGCATAAGGCTAATCCTTGCCTCCCCACTTGCACGGGACTAAGCATTATCCCCCTTTGTATAGATATTTCTCTATTTCGACTACTATCTACTTGATCCTCAATCGGGCTAAGCTCTGCCCTCCATTTCACAAGACTAAGCCTTGTCTCGTTACATCATATTATTGCATTTCATGGGTTGAAATATCACTAATCTGTCCAAAGACGTCATAGTCTAAAGGCACCATCCTCATAGCCGAAATACACCATGCCATGGCCTGAGGATCTCTCAAACTTGCATATCATTATTCAAAGGTGTCATGGTTCGGCGGGACCATTATCATGGCCCGAGAGCACCATTTCTTGGCCTGAAAATCCCTCACTAAATAATTCATGGCCCAGAACGTCATGGTCCAAGGACGTCATCTATAACTGTCCGAAGACAACCTTCACGGTCCAAAGGGAATTTGCATCATGTTTAAATTTTTGCAAATACGTTTGTAGCATCTTTTATCTGCAGGTAACTGGTAAGCAACCGCTATCCTAGCAGGAGCGATCTCGCTCCAGTTCCCTCCAACCGTCCTGATCCTTAATCGTTCACATGTCGACGCCCCCATTTTTTTTGCAAAATCAGGTTTATGACATTTTGGGAAGACAACTCTATTCCTGTTTGGGATTTGAGTTTTTTTATTTGAAGAGTCGCCATATAATGATTAAGTGCATTAGGACACTAAGGGTTTTTGATTTGGAAAACCAGAGTTCGGGTAAGGGATAAAAATTATCTCGAAGGTAAGGTGTTAAGCACCCCTCAAGATCCACTAGTGTGGTTCCCGTCCATGTTACCATTGTGACTTTACAAATAAGCAATTAAGGCTCAAATAAAGTTGCTTGCACACAAGTTTAAAACTCATTTGAGAAAAGATAAGGCAGAATTTTGTGAAAAAGAATTCAGATAACTCTTCGAGAAACAAGTAAAAAAACATATAAAGGGAGAGGAGTCCTAGGTTTGTAAAATACATGGATCATCCACACGACACCGGTAGCCAATCGTACGCATGGTGTTATCGCATGATCATCATCTCCATGTCTACCTTTCCCACCCCGTTAAGGTACTAAGCATGGAATGGTATCGTTACTTATTGAATGCTATTACCCGTCCCAATCCTACCAGTCCCGGAGGCATATAGGACTACTAATCCTAAAGGGAAGGAAGTTGGGGGAGTTTTTAGAGTTTCAAAGGATAAAATTCTAAGGCAACATTCAAAACATATACAGCAAATTTGGGAGAGCAAGTAAGCAGATATGGCTCAAATAAACCTCCTAAAATTGAAGAGAAGCACGTAGTTTAGCATGCCTTACATATACTGATTTGGTCTAACTTAAATTACGGTGTAGGATAGGTTGATTTACCACATATTTCCCAGATAGGGAGTCCAAATTAGCCCTGCTTAGATGTAGTTGTCGAAGACTGACACAGTTTATTAATTACCTAACTATTTGTCTATGTGTTAAACTGGACCTATAGGCATGATATATATTAATTCAAAGACGGGGGGAATAAACTGATTGCAGAGAAGGAATTCTTAGTCACAAGATCATAAGCTCTGTGAGTGTTAGACAAATTACCACTGATTTTAGACTTAGGAACGAGCGGCGATTTTGGTTTAGTTGATATTTCCTATAGGCATGCTTTCTAGGCGTTACCCATTTTAATCGTTGTTATTATCATGTAGAGATCCTATAGGCAGGTCATCTATATGCAATTGGTTATTTAACTCCTATAAGCAGATTTGCCTAGTGATATATGCATATGCGAAATGCAGGAATTCCTATAGACATATTATCTATATGATATGCAGAGTTTCAGTAACAACTTATGGACATGGTATTTATATAAAGTGCAGAAAACCTATGAGCATGATATCTATATGAGATGCGGAAATTTTAGAAGTAGTAGTTCCCTATAAACATGATATCTATATGAGATGTAGAATTTCGAAAGTGGTGACTCCTATAATATGGTATCTATATGTGATGCAGAATTTTGAAAGTAGTAATTCCTATAAACATGATATCTATATGAGATGCAGAATTTTGAAAGTAGTAATTCCTAAAACATGGTATCTATATGAGATGCAGCATTTTAAAAGTAGTAATTCCTATAAACACGATATCTATATGAGATATAGAATTTTGAAAGTAGTAATTCCTAAAGCATGGTATCTACCCCTTTGCATGCATTCAACCCCATCCCTTTCACTATCCACGCCAGTAGTTATTACAAAGTTATTACAGACCAATTGAATCAGAAAGAAAGCAAAATTACATCAGTGATTACATCTATACCTAATCAGCCTAATCCAGACTCAGAGTCTAATAATATGAGATAAACCAACTTCCAGGATCGGATTTTTTAAAGCCTTTCCCTTATTTGGGATGTGTCAAAGTTCCAAGGAGCTTCAAGAACTTCAGGCAATGCTTGCACCCCAAATATCATTGTAGAATCAGGTTATAGTGAAGTGTGGAAGGGTCAGCCCTCAAATGTCCAAATTCAGAGGGAACTCGAGGTCCCAAGGCAAGGCTCATACGAGGGGGCAGAACTTAGAGGCTAGGAGTAAATGCAAGTGCAGTATAGGGGAAATGGCAAGCTGATGGTCATGCCAACCATTTTTGGGGTGCTGGCATACCCCTGACCAGCTTGTCAGTTGTAACTTGGGGAGTTAAGAGCTATTGAAGGTCAAGTTCAGCCGTGTACATCAATTGGGATGCTTCCATGCTACACCTTAACTCATCATACATGGGGAGTGGGGATATGGGGGTTCATAACAAGCAGGATTCAAGAAAGGAGCAGGCAAGGGCATACCCAGCAATGGGACATACTGGCACACCCTTTAGCCTGATTAGGGGGGTAGAACTCAGTTCATGAGCAACAATTCTTGTTGCCATGACCTGAGTCTCCACTTACAAACACATGGAGGTAAATGGGATAGGGAGCTAATGTTTACAAGAAAGTAGAGCAAACAGTAGCACACAAGCATTTCAATGTCAAATTCTGCAGAAAGTAGACATAGGCGAAAAAACTGTAAATAAACACATTGGGATGATGCTGGGAATTGAATCAAGACATACCAGTTTTAAAAGAGAAAAGCAAAGAAGACAGTAATCTTGTGAAAGCCAAAGTGCAAACAAGAAAATTCAGAAAATGGTTGTAAGAATTATAAGCGTGAAGTCTGAAGTGTATTTAGTGTCTCTTGTGAAAAGAAAAGGGTCGGGTATTTATAGTGTGAAGGTCATAAGAAATAAGGTAAGAAAATAATTGAAGTTTGATTTTCAATCAGTCATATAGGACTCCCTTTAGTTAAGGGATTCAAATTCAAACGGGTATAAAACCAACTAAGGAAAGAAATTAATCAAACTCTTTGTGCAAAACATGCAATTGAGGGCAAATACATAAAGGATATTTTAAGGACAAGGTTTTCTGAAAGTACGCGGTTGTATAATTAAGGAAAGAGAATCAATTGACAACTAAGAAATCACAAGTCCAAATATTAGTGTGAAGAAAAAAGGTTTTACTCAAGGAAAATCATTACCAATCAATTAAAACCCCAAAAAGATTATGATTCAATTACCAGTGGAAATCCTTTTAAAGAAAGATTCCACATACATATAAAAGCACACATGCATGCCTAAACACGAAGAATTTTGCCATGACCTTATAAAATTAGTAGATAGAATCGAATGCAGAGATGGAGAGGTAAGTAGTAAAAAAATACAGGCTTAGTGGCTTCTCTCAGAAGCTCATGCAAACAAGTAGAAAGATCAAAGCAAACAGAGTGAGGAAACTAGTTTCGAAGCATGGTCAGGGAACAACTGACAGTAGAAGAAATAGTAGAAGAAATACATGCTTATATAGGATGAAGATAGCAGAACATGGTGAAAATCATAGTGTAGAAAACACAGCAAAAGAACATTCAATCATGGAGTATGAAACTCAGTAGAAGAACACATTAGAACATAATAGAACAAGTATAAGAATATAGTAAAAAGTGAGTGAGAATATGATACAGGAATACAATAAGAGAAACAATACAAATAATAAAGAAAGCAAAAATCATAAAACACTTGAATACTTTCCAGAAACCCTAAGTCGGACAAGAATGGTTTCGAAAGCTATTTCTAAAGGAAAACTTAGGGGAAATCGCTTAAAAATTCACGCATAGCATAGATACATAACAGATCTAAAAAGAATCAGAGAAGAACCTTGAATAGTTAGGGTTTTGAAAGAACTCTAGGGTGAGAAAGGCTTTAGAAAGACCCGATCTAAGTCGGATAAAGTCAGAACCAGACTTAGGAGACTAGAATATGTAGGAGCAAGGTCGGAGATGGCCGAAAATGGCCGGAAACCTCGAGTCGGTGAAGATTTGAGTGAAGACCCTCGAAGTCTGTGCTCGATCCTTCAAGCATCAGGCTCATAGAAGCGGTAGGAGGTGAGTATAAAGTTTCCATGGCCTAAGAAGCCATGGATTCCAGTGAGAATCAAAGGGATTAGGGTTAGTTTGGGTGGCGGCGGCTAGGATTTGAATGAGGTTGCAGAGAGGATTGGAGAGGAAGGGGATTCAAGGGCGGCAGGTTAGGGGAAATGATTTAGGGTTGAGGGTGTTGGTGGATTAAAAAAGGAAAGGGTGTGTGTGAGTCGTTAATCTGTTAGATCAGCGGTTGGGATTAAAAGAAAGGCCTAGGCAGGTTATTTGAGTGGGTCAGGGGCAGGTAATTTAGGAATTGGGTCAGGTTTAAATCAAAAATAGGGCTAGGAAATTGGGGGTTTGATTTTGGCTAAAATTGAAATGGTAATGGCTATATATTAAATAGCCAATTTCTCCCTTTTAAATTTAATAAAAAATGGTTTAAATGATTTTAACAACAAATTGAGAGCACTGAATTAATTAATAATATATAAATATTAATCTAAAGATACTGGGAATAATTTTATAATTGTAAAACGTTATTAATCGTAATATAGGCTATAATTGCAATTTTATGAAATTTAGCCTAAAAATATCAAATAAATTTATAAAAAAATTGCAAAAATCACCTTAATTATATTGTGGTGTAAATATAAAGATGGAAATAAATTACTCATCAAAATGATAGTTTTTTGGGAATAATTGTTGGATTTGTACTGTTAAAACAAATAGTAAAATGATCTTAAAAGCTTTTTAAAAATTGGGAAAAATATCCAAATTCTTGGGCATGCTTGTATATGCATGTACATGCTATTTTGAGAATATTTTGAGTATAAAAATATGAAGTGAAAAATTGGGTATCAACAATTGCCCCTCTTTACCCGAGAAGGATGAAAGAGTTGTTGGGTAAAGATATGATGACCAATTTTGACTGAAAGAAATGGTATGAAAAGGTTTTGACCGAGCTCTGGCTCCTGATCTACCTACATATCCCTGGTATTACAAGAATCAGGCAACAAGTAGTTCGGGGTCTGCCGGCGGAACATGCCGATGGATATTTTGAAAGACGGATGCAATATTTAGGTTAGGAAGGATGGTGAGGGCCTGATAGGCGTAGGACCGCTCCTGCTAAGAAGGTCGTTGCTAGCCAGTGTACCTGCAAATGAGCAATACGAACATATCGTGTATAAAACTAAACGTGATTCAAGTTCCCGTTGGACCATGAATGATGTCTTCGGACGGGTAGGATGACGTCCTCAGACCATGACGTCCTGGGCCATGAAGCGTATAATAGAGGATTCGTAGGCTATGAAATGATGTTCTCGGGCTATGATAATGGTGCCTCCGAACCATGATGCCTTTGAATAATGATGTGCAAAAAATAAAAACGGGGTCCTCAGGCCATGGCATGGCGTTCTCGAGCTATGAAAATAGTGCCTCCGAACAATGACGCCTTTGGATAATTTGGCGATGTTTCAGCCGATGTAAAGCATAAATATAAATGGCGATATTTCAGCCGACATAAAAAGGTAAAATTGGCGATATTTCAACCATGCAAAGCTTTAAATGAAATTGGCGATATTTCAGCTAGCGTAAAGGATTTAAATAAAGTTTGGCGATCTTTCAGCCGATGCAAGACTTTAAAATAATGGCGACATTTCAGCCGATGTGAGATTTAAATGAAATTGGAAATATTTCAGCCATGCAAGATTTAAATAAAGTTGGAGATCTTTCAGCCGATGTAAGACTTAAAAATAATGGCGATATTTTAGCCATGCCAATGAAAATAAGAGGTGGCGATATTTCAGCCATGTAGATGGAGATAGAGCTTAACCTCGGAAGGCAGAAAAGCAGCCTTATGCAGTGAGAAATGCAGGGTGGAGGTAGAGCTTAACCTCGGAAGGCAGAAAGGTAGCCTTATGCAATGCAGGAAAATGCAGATGGAGACAACGCTTAGTCTCGGAAGGCAGAAAGGTAGCCTTATGCAATGCAGGAAATGCAGATGGAGACAACACTTTTCTCGAAAGGCAAAAAGGTAGCCTTATGTAACGCAGTAAAATGCAGATGGAGACAACGCTTAGTCTCGAAAGGCAGAAAGGTAGCCTTATGCAATGCAGGAAAATGCAGATGGAGACAATGCTTAGTCTCGGAAGGCAGAAAGGTAGCCTTATGCAATGCAGGAAAATGCACATGGAGACAACGCTTAGTCTCGGAAGGCAAAAAGGTAGCCTTATGCAATGTAGGAAAATGCATATGGAGACAACGCTTAGTCTCGGAAGGCAGAAAGGTATCCTTATGCAATGCGCAAAATAAAGGTGAAGAGTAACGAAATTTCTTAGCTGAGTGACGATAGCTGATAGTTGATTGTCATTGTGGCTGTTGGGGATGTCGCGTGCGAATAGCACTTGTAAATGAGCAATGATCCTAAGAGTTGTACTCCTGCAGAATATGAATATGTAACCGTAATTGACAGTTTTATGCCTTGGGGTGCCTGCATTCAAAGAAAAATTATGAGTTTTGCCAAGGGGGAAGTTTGGCTCATCTTTCTATGGCCCCCGCTGGTCCTACTCGGTTCTTGTTTTAGTTGGGGTAGCGTCACTAAACAAAGCAATTTGATAGTAACCATGCATGATTTTAAAATAAGATGTAAATACATAAAAAAATGATTTTCTTTTAGATGAACTGATGATTGCGATGCGGTCCTAGACATTGCGACCATTTTACTCCGGAATTTTGAGGGTCCTCCTCAAAATTCTGCCCCAGTTTATTGGATTGGGATTTCTCACGGCTGCGTGTGATGAATGGCTGAAAGTCATCTTTGGAATTTTGAGGGTCCTCCTCAAAATTCTGCCCCAGTTAGCAATATCGGGGGGAAAATGAAAATTTATTAAATTGTGACCGAACCTATAGGGCTACCTACGTATCAGGTCAGACATAGTTCAAATTACATTATATAGAACTTATAATGATTACACACAATAACACTTGACCGCATCTGAATTAATTGGCTTTGGACAGACTTCTCCATCCATTTCTGTGAGTATGAGGGCTCCTTCTATTAGGACCCGATGAACCATGTACGGGCCTTGCCAGTTAGGAGAGAACTTTCTTTTGGCCTCATCCTGATGCGGAAAACTTTTCTTCAACACTAGCTGTCTTGGCATAAACTGTCTCGGCTTGACTCTTTTGTTGAAGGCTACGGACATCCTGTTCAGATACAATTGACCATGGCAAACTGCATTCATTCTTTTCCCGTCTATAAGGGCTAACTGCTCATAGAGACTCTTTACCCATTTTGCATATTCAAGTTCCGCTTCCTGTATAATACTTAGGGAGGGAATCTCTACTTCGGCCGGGATGACTGCCTCGGTACCATAAACCAATATATAGGGGGTCGCCCCAGTTGATGTTCGGATTGTGGTACGGTAACCCAATAAAGCAAATGATAGCTTTTCGTGCCACTGCTTGTGTTTCTCTATCATTTTCCTCAGTATCTTCTTGATGTTTTTATTGGCTGCTTCTACAACTCCTATCATCTGAGGTCTATAGGCTATAGAATTCTTGTGCTTGATCTTGAAGGTTTCACACATCGCTTTCATTAGGACATTGTTGAGAGTGGAACCATTATCAGTAATGATTGACTCTGGGATGCCGAACCGGCAAATGATACGGTCGCGGATAAAGTCTGCCACAACCTTCTTGGTCACTGCCTTATATGACGTTGCTTCAACCCATTTGGTGAAATAATCAATTGCCACTAGAATGAACCTGTACCCATTTGATGCGGCAAGCTCGATAGGTCCGATGACATCCATTCCCCAAGCGGCGAACGGCCATGGTGAGCTTGTTGTATTGAGCTCGTTAGGAGGTACCTTTATTAGGTCTGCATGAATCTAGCAGCGATGACACTTTCGAACATACTGGATGCAGTCCATTTCCATATTCATCCAAAAATATCCGGCTCGGTGTATTTTCTTGTCTAAGACAAAACCATTCATGTACGGGCCACAGGTCCCTACATGAACTTCTTCCAACAACCTGGATGCTTCCTTTGGTTCGACACGCCTTATAATCCTAAATCGGGAGTCCTCCTATACAGAATTCCTCCGATGTGAAGGAAGTGATTGGATAACCTCCGCAGTGTGCGCTTCTGAGTAGTGTTTGCAAGTTATGGATATTCTCCTGTTGCCAGATATTTCATAATGTCGTGAAACCATGGTTTTCCATCCATTTCTTCCTCGACATGAGCACAGTAAGCTGGCTGATCATGAATTTTCACCGAGATAGGATCGATGAATTTCTTATCTGGATGTTGAATCATGGATGATAGAGTGGCCAATGCATCGGCGAACTTATTCTGGACTCTGGGGACATGCCCGAATTCTGTCTTTGTGAACCTCTTCCTCAACTCCTATACATGATGCAAATACGGGAGTATCTTGGAGTTCTTGGTTGCCCATTCTTCTCGAACCTGATGTATGAGAAAGTATGAATCCGCGACGCTTGAGCGCATCTGAATTAATTGAATTTGGCCAGACTTCTCCATCCATTTCGGCGATATGAGGGCTCCTTCTATTAGTACCCGATGAACCATGTACGGGCCTTGCCAGTTAGGAGAGAACTTTCTTTTGGCCTTATCCTGATGCGGAAAAATTTTCTTCAAAATTAGCTGTCTTGGCGTAAACTGTCTCGGCTTGACTCTTTTGTTGAAGGCTCCGGACATCCTGTTCAGATACAATTGACCATGGCAAACTTCATTCATTCTTTTCCCATCTATAAGGGCTAACTGCTCATAGTGACTTTTTATCCATTCTGCATCTTCAAGTTCCGCTTCCTGTATAATCCTTTGGGAGGGAATCTCTACCTCGGCAGGGATGACTGCCTCGGTACCGTAAACCAATATATAGGGGGTCGCCCCAATTGATGTTCGGACTGTGGTACGGTAACCCAATAAAGCAAATGATATCTTTTCGTGCCACTGCTTGTGTTTCTCTATCATTTTCATCAGTATCTTCTTGATGTTTTTATTGGCTGCTTCTACAGCTCCATTCATCTAGGTATGTAGGCTGTAGAATTCTTTTGCTTGATCTTGAAGGTTTCCCACATCGCTTTCATTAGGTCATTGTTGAGATTGGAACCATTATCAGTAATGATTGACTCTGGGACGCCGAACCGGCAAATGATACGGTCGCGGACAAAGTCTGCCACAACCTTCTTGGTCACTACCTTATATGACGTTTCTTCAACCCATTTGGTGAAATAATCAATTGCCACTAGAATGAACCTGTGCCCATTTGATGCGGCAAGCTCGATAGGTCCGATGACATCCATTCCCCAAGCGACGAACGGCCATGGTGAGCTTGTTGTATTAAGCTCGTTAGGAGGTACCCTTATTAGGTATGTATGAATCTGGCAGTGATGACACTTTTGAACATTCTGGATGCAGTCCATTTCCATAGTCATCCAAAAATATCCAACTCAGAGTATTTTCTTGGCTAAGACAAAACTATTCATGTATGGGCCACATGTCCCTACATGAACTTCTTCCAACAACCTAGATGCTTCCTTTGCTTCGACACACCTTAGTAATCCTAAATCGGGATTCCTCCTATACAGAATTCCTCCTATGTGAAAGAAGTGATTGGATAACCTCCGCAGTGTGCGCTTTTGAGTAGTATTTGCAAGTTCTAGATATTCTCTTATTGCCAGATATTTCATAATGTCATGAAAGCATGGTTTTCTGTCCGCTTCTTCCTCGACATGAGCACAGTAAGCTGGCTGATCATGAATTTTCACCAAGATAGGATCAATGAAGTTCTTATATGGATGCTTAATCATGGCTGATTGAGTGGCCAATGCATCGGCGAACATATTCTGGACTCTGGGGACATGCCGGAATTCTGTCTTTGTGAACATCTTCCTCAACTCCTGTACATGATGCAAATACGGGAGTATCTTGGAGTTCTTGGTTACCCATTCTTCTCGGACCTGATGTATGAGCAAGTCTGAATCCCCAATCACTAGTAACTCCTGAACGTTCATATAAATGGCCAGCTTGAGCCCAAAGATGCAGGCTTCGTACTCGGCCATGTTGTTGGTGCACGGGAACCTGAGCTTGGCAGACACCAAATAATGTTGACCTGTTTCTGATACTAGAACTGCTCATATGCCTACTCCTTTGAAGTTTGTTGCTCCGTCAAAAAACATACTCCAACCATCGTAGGATTCTGCAATATCTCCTCCTATGAAAGAGACCTCCTCTTCAGGAAAATATGTCTTTAGAGGCTTGTATTCTCTGTCCACGGGATTTTCGGCAAGATGATCTGCTGGTGCTTGTCCTTTAATTACCTTCTAAATCACGTAAACAATGTCGAATTCACCCAGCAGGATTTGCCACTTGGATAGCTTGCCCGTGGCCATGGGCTTCTGGAATATACATTTCAGCGGATCCATTCTTGATATGAGGTAAGTGGTATAGGCACAGAAATAATGCCTCAACTTCTGAGCTACCCAAGTCAAATCACAACAGGAGTAATAGATAGTATCGGGCCTCGTATGGAGTAATAGAGAGTAATAGATGGCTTGCTCTTTTCTCCCTGTTTCATTATACTGTCCCAAAAGACAACCAAATGCCCCATCCAGTACTGCAAGGTAGAGCAATAGCGGTCTACCTGGTTCAGGCGGAACCAGAATTGGTGGCGTTGATAGGTATTCCTTGATTCTGTCGAAGGCTTTCTGACAATCATCAGTCCATTTAGTGGCAACGTCCTTCTTCAACATCTTAAAGATTGGCTCACAAATGACAGTGGACTAAGCTATGAATCGGCTGATGTAATTGAGTCTCCCCAAGAAACTCATAACCTCTTTCTTGTTCTTTGGAGGTGGAAATTCTTGAATGGACTTAACCTTTGACGGATCCAGTTCTATTCCTCATCGACTTACGATAAACCTAAGTAGTTTTCCGGCAGGAACCCCGAATGCACATTTAGCGGGATTCAGTTTTAGGTTGTACCTTCTCAATCTATTAAAGAACTTCCTCAGATCTTCCATGTGGTCAGTGGCTTTCTTGGATTTGATGATGACATCGTCTACATACACCTCGATCTCTTTGTGTATCATGTCATGAAAAATAGTAGTCATAGCCCTCATGTAGGTGGCCCCAGCATTTTTTAATCCAAACGGCATCATCTTGTAACAATACATCCCCCACGGTGTAATGAAAACCGTTTTCTCCGCATCTTCTTCGTCAATCCATATCTGATGATACCCGGCAAAACAATCAACGAAGGACTGCAACTCGTGCATGGCGCAGTTGTCAATCAGGATATGTATGTTTGGCAAGGGGAAGTCATCTTTTGGACTGGCCCGGTTGAGATCCTGGTAGTCGACACAGACTCTGACCTTCCCGTCCTTCTTTGGCACTGGCACAACGTTGGCCAACCATGTTGGATACTCCACTACTCTGAGGACTTTGGCTTTGACTTGTTTGGTAACTTCCTCCTTGATTTTCAAACTCATGTCTGGCTTGAACTTTCTGAGTTTCTACTTTACCGGCAGATATGTCGGATCTGTTGGTAGTTTTTGAGCTACAATAGATGTACAGAGATCGGCCATATCATCATATGACCAGTAAATATGTCTTCATATTCTTTTAAGAACTCTGTGTACTCTTCCTTTTCTGACGGTGACAAGTGAACACTGATGCGCGTTTCCTTGACATTTTCTGTATCTCCCAAGTTGACAACCTCGGTCTCGTCCAAGTTAGACTTAGGTCTATTCTCAAAATCCTTAACCTTTTTAACAACCTCTTCTGGTATATTATCTTCTTCTAAGTCTATATCCGTTTGTTTCATTGTCTCATTGCAAGTCACAATCGCCAGTTCATCAAGATAAGTAATAGTAATGTTGTGTAAATAAAGTAAATGATAGAGAAAATAATAAGAGTGAGATTTATAAGAAACCGAAATACTTTGATACATTCCAAAATTGTTTTGAACATCGGAGCTCTTTTCAAAATTTAAAGATAATACGGAAAGGAAATCAACTAGCGAAAAGGTAAAAAATAATGCATAGTGCTTTGTTCAACCTTGCTACCCCGAAGCCTTCCAGGCCTTGGTGATTCTAATGGACCAGTTGTTGAGGCGCGCTCCTCGGCTCACACCTTGTATGGAAGGGCCTTCCTCCTCTTCCTCCTCAAAAATGATATGACAGTCCATATTGCCTTCTTCCAAGAACAGATTCTTCATCACCGCCAATGTTTCTTCTTCTTCTGGACTATATAAGATGTTTGCCAGCTGGAAAGTCTGCTCCAGGCCGGGTATCGGGTGCTCCAGCGGATAGAAGAGGTCGCACCATGGTGGTGACCAATTCCTGAATTCTTGTCAAGTATATTCATACCCTAACCCGAAGGTGGTGCCATGCTTCTTCAGTTTGATAGGCTTAGTAATTCCCTAGAGGTTCTTGTTGATCCCTTTTCCAGGTTCATACCCGCTCCAATTCAGTATATTTTCGATTTTGTTATCTCACCACTTATCCTTGTCCATGACGTTGACTCGCTCAATGTGATAGTAGGTTTCTCCGCCTAGCTTCTTTCTTCCTTCGATTGCTGGGATGGTCTGGCGACTATATATGTGGTTATTGCCATCGCCATGAATAATCACCTCTTATTGATTGCACTCAAATTTCACTTCCTGGTGCAGGGTTGATGCTACAGCTCCAGCGGTGTGGATCCAAGGTCGTCCTAGCAGTAAGTTGTAAGATGTTGGGATGTCTATCACTTGAAAATCAATGTTGAACCAAGTCGGTCCTATTTGCAGGCATAAACTGATCTCCCCAATAGTGGACCTTTGAGACCCATAAAAAGCTTTAACGTTGATAGCCCCATCCTTGATCTTATGCAAACTCTTCCCTAACGTTATGAGAGTCACCAACGGACAAATATTGAGGCTGGACCCTCTGTCAATCAAAGTCCTGGTGATGAAATAGTCTTCACATTGCACAGTGATGCGCAATTCTTTATTGTGGCTTAACCCTTCTGGGGGAAACTCATCCTCATGGAAAGTGATCTTATGACTCTCTAATATCTGCCCAATCATGTTCGCCATCTCTCCTCTAGTTATGTTAGTGGGTACATACACCTCACTCAGTATCTTTATTAGGGCATTCTTATGTGTCTTGGAGCTTTGTAGCAGAGCTAAAATGGAGATCTACGCTGGTGTTTTATTTAGTTGATCAACAACTGAGTATTCTTTTGCTTGTATCTTCTGCCAGAGATCATCGAGCCCAGTTTCAATAGGGCATCTAGAGGCCTGCTTACTTGATTCAACTAAGTGCTCGGAGTATAAATTTTGCCGGTCCTGGTCATACCTTGTGATGCAATTGGTTCTCCAGACCTAGTTTTCCCCTTCCTTCTCGCCTCGGTAGTGTAATCCCAAGGAATGGCCTGTGTATGGAATGGTGTCATGGCTGACATTGCTACAGGAATAGGCACCCTCGTTTTGGGAGGTAGCACAGCAACTTCAAATGGTACAGGTGCCCTTGGAGACCCAAACTCTACCTCAATTGGATCTGCGGTCTTTGCGGATGACGGTGTTTCAAGCTTGAGAGGCACGGACATGTTTACTTCAACATCCCCAGAGGTCTGGATCTAGACTACAATTGGATTCAGTGTGACTGTTGGTTTCTTGGGCTCGTCACCTTCGGCAATTAATCCAATCGACCATTTGGGGTCCCACTCATCTTCTACCTCGATCATGTGCACTCCTCCACCCTTATGATCAGGCAGGGGATTTTTCCGAGCATTGGGATTAGGCTCCTTCACCACGATAATCTTGTTGTCAATAAAAGCTGGGATTTTGTCCTTCAGAGATCGGCATTCATCAATGGTATGCCCTTTCATGCCGGAATGGTATGCACATGTTTTGTTTGGATTGACCCATTGGGAAGGATTTTATAGAGTTATGGTAGGGATTTGGGTGACATAACCGACTGCTTTGAGCCTTTCATATAGCTAGTCGATTGGCTCGGTGATGGCGGTGTATTACTTGGGAGGTCTACGGTCGAGGGTTAGGACGTGGTCTAAGGAAGTTTTGACGGGCGGGAGGTGATTGATAGTGAGAAGGTTTAGCATTATAGGCTTGGTAAACGGGTGCGGGTTGGGAATATCTTGGTGATGTAGGTTGATATGTCGGTGGTGGAATTTGGTAAGAGAGCGGAGGTGCTTGGTAATTAGGGATAGGTTGATATGTGAGTTGAGGTACCGGGTAAGCTTGGTATTTTACTAGGGACTTGGTTCTCTATGCGACCATCACGGCACTCACATCCTTTTTCTTGGACGTGTCACTAGATTGTAGGGCTTTGTTGGTAGCCTGTAGTGCCTCAAAATTAGTGAACATACCGCTTTCAATGCCCTCCTCAATCCTTTTTCCTAGCTTGATGATGTCGGAGAATTTCTGGCCCTCTATCAGCATCAACCTCTCATAATATTGCGGATCCTGAGCTCGGACGAAAAACCGATTCATCTGTTCTTCTTCCAAGGTCGGCCTGACTTTAGCAGCCTCTGACCTCCAATGAGTAGCATACTCGCGGAACGTCTCTGTAGGTTTATTCTTCAAATTCTGGATTTAAAAGATGTCTGGCGCATTCTCCGTATTGAATCTGAACCTGTCCATAAAATCGGACACCATTCCTACCCAACTTGTCCACTTCTTGGGATCTTTGCTAATGTACCAAGATAGTGCATCACCTTTCAAAATTCTCATGAAGAGCTTTATGCGAATCTTTTCATCTCTTCCGACACCGACCAGCTTTTCGCAGTATGTCCTCAAATGGACTCTATGATCCCCAGAACCATCAAACATCTCAAACTTAGGAGGTTTGTACCCCTCGGGGAGTTCGATGTCTGGCTGAATGCAAAGGTCCTCATAATTCAACCCCTCAATACCTTTGTTTCCTTCAACACCCTGGACTCGGCTACTCAGTTTCTTGAGATCTGCAGCTAGGTTCTTGTGAGAGAGTCTTTGTCATCAAACTCTGGTGTGCTTGAAATAGGTTAAGTGTATTATGGAATGGTTTCCATGTAGATGGAGGCGTGGTGGGGATGATCATTTAGTGGTTCAGAAATGAAGAACAGAGTGTTGTTGGAAGTGTGACAAGCGTTGCAATTTTGATGGGGAGCGGGTTGTTTCTGTGGTTTCGGGACGTTCTGTGGAGGTATAGGATTTTGAACATTGGGAAAGTTGACGTCTGGGGTAGTGATGGAGAATGACAAACTTGCCAAGTTTCGAACTTAGTCTAGTTCATCTTGAAATATCAGTAACTTCTATTCAAGTTGGGCGGCACTTTCTTTGGACACCTGAACACCCTGAGGAACCTCTACCCTTTCAACCGAGTTCTCCTTCCTAACGCTGCTCAAGTCTTCCATTTTTGCCTTGTTCTTGTTTCTGATAGGACTCGGAAGAGGAGGGGTGGAGGGCCCTTAGATCTTGTGAAGTAGGATGATGATGCCAGAGTGCACGAACTAACCTTTTTGGGGAGGTGAATAAAACAAAATGAAAACAAAAAAGGTAATAAGTTAGTACGGATTATGAGAAAAAATGTTGCAATATTTAAACACATAGTGCAAGAATATAAATCGTGTCCTAAAATGGGTGACTCATTGTGCCCAAGGTAGGCCTAGCGACGAGTTGATTTAGAGAACTTATAATGCTAAATGCCTCATTGTATTGACAAAAAAAAGACGAATCCCAAAACGGCACTAAAATTGCATAAGTAAAAATGTCACTAATGGCTATTGGCCTTATTACATTTTAAAGCGAAAAAGATTCCTAACTACTTGATCCCAGAAGGACCTTCCCCAGACTCGACATCTTTTGCTCCATCGAACAGCTTCACCAGCTCATGCATTCCCAACAGCAGATAAGCCCTAGCCAAATGTCCTCCTTCATTTCCGACCCTGTGACCTCGAACAGACCCGGGCTGTCCTAACCCAGCATGATCTTCTTCTAACCAATCTGGATAGTATGGGGTGTAACTGACATGGTATCTGTCAGGCTCTATGGAATCCTTTTCTAGGATGATTTTGCTATTCCACATGTGTTGAGCTTGACATTTTTCGGGCTATCGTCATCTTGGAAATCGGCCCTAAAATGACTCATCTTTTCGACCTTTGGTATGACCTACTTTCTCCTGCCTGTCTCATAACTCAGAGAGAGACATAGGGATTAGTTCCCCTCAGACCAATGAGTATAAGGAATGGAGCATCCCGGGAGCGGATGATGAACTCTCCAGTGGGGAACCATTCGAACATCCACTGCACCTTGTCTTCTTTCATATTTTCAAACAACTCTACCCACCATCTAGCGTCTCCCGGCTGAGCGAACATGTTAGGCATATAGTTCATTCTCTTGGGATGGTGGAAGGATATATGATCATTCCACGGCCTTTGCGGAAGCTCTTGGCGGTATTGATCCTTTTGGAGATGTTCTATAAGCTAGAGTTGGAGTAGTAAGTTGCAACCCTCGAAGTGACTGGCCCCTCGTTGATAGTTCTCCAAGGCTCGGTAGATCTCAGCAACAATCATGGGCACTATGCTGAAAGACTGCCCTCCATTCCCTTCCATTAATGTCTTGGTGACCATGGCTAGTCTGGTATGGATCCTAGCCTTCTTCATAGGAAACACTATCATTCCCAAAATGAAGAACATAAAGACGAAGACCTTCCTGTGGATATGCCCCAATGACGTGAGGGAGAATTCATCTGGGTAGGTGCGGTAGGACTTTCTATGGTCGTACCTCTCGTACAGATAGTCGAAAGGAATGTTCCTTCAAACAAGTCAAATTTGGGTTTTTCTTCAGTCCCATCATCTTGAGGAATCCTCTACTCTTGCAATTTTCTGGCATAAGCAAACCCGGAGTCTCCCAAGGAATACCTTCTAACCCTCATATTTCCTCGTGCAAAGGTGTCATTTCAAGATCCCCAAAGCGAAACACTAATCTATCACTGTCCCAAAATAAGGTCGCAACCTCTATAATTTTGTTGTCAGGCTGGATTTCCAAAAGAGAGGGTAAATTCCCCAAATATTTGCGGACGAGAGTTCGGTCACTGGAATGAAGGTCTTCCCACCAGCTTAACATACTTGGGTGAATGTTGGTTACCATGACGAATCTGGGGATTTCGTGCTTTATTTTCTGCAAAACAAAGCGTTAGTCCCTTACCCTACCAGACTGAACTATTTAAATCAATAATTAGCATAATGGCATTTATTTCTTGAAATAAATACACAAAATATGGTGTTGTCCGTTTGGGTTCCAAGGAAACCCAGTGGACTTTGGACAAGGTTATCTTAGAGAGTCATTATGTGGACAGCATAACTGACTCGACTAGGTTTGACTGTGATGCATGAATAATTAAATAGAATGAGGTTTCAATGGGGTATTAGACCGGTACCCTTGAGCAGACAACTCAAGAGGGAAAGGCACGAAACTGTCGACTGCACCGCTGATCGACTGGTTTTACCGCAAATATGCCTTTGCCAAATTTAGGGGTAATAATATCGGAAGAGCGCAACAACTCATTATAAGCGTTGCTATGGTATTTGTTTGGCACGAGTGGAATATGATGTTGAAGAAGTAGTTACAAAAAATGAAACAAATTGTCATGTATTTTCACATTCATAATGATTACAATAATTGCTCAAAAATTACAACGGCATTGAAGGAAAGCAGTAAATGAAAGCATTAAAGAAAAAGAAACAAAAAGCCAAGTCAGTTTCGAATAAAGAAATTAAATAAAGCAGTAAAGAGCAGTAAAGTCACACATAACATGAAGTGGTAAAAGCCTAAAGAAATCCCCAACAGAGCCGCCACGCTGTCGACGCCCCCCTTTTTCTCGCGAAATCGGGTTTACGACATATTGGGAAGACAACTCTATTCCCGTTTGGGATTTGGGTTTTTGGATTTGAAGAGTCGCCATTAAGTGCATTAGGCCACTAAGGGTTTTTGAGTTGGAAAACCAGAGTTCGGGTAACGTCTAGAAATTATCTCGAGGGGAAGGTGTTAGGTATCCCTCAAGATCCACTAGTGTGGTTCCCAGCCATGTTACCATTGTGATTTTACAAATAAGCAATTAGGGCTCAAATAAAGGGGCTTGCACACAATTTAAAACTCATTTGAGAAAAGATAAGGCAGAATTTTGTGAAAAAGAACTCAGATAACTTATCGAGAAACAAGTAAAAAAACATATAAAGGAAGGGGAGTCCTAGGTTTGTAAAATACATGGATCGTCCACACAACACCGGTAGCCAGTCGTACGCATGGTGTTATCACATGATCATCATCTCCATGTCTACACTTCCCACCCCGTTAAGGTACTAAGCGTCGAATGGTATTGTTACGTATTGCATGCTATTACCCGTCCCAGTCATATCAGTCCCGGAGGCATATAGGACTACTAATCCTAAAGGGAAGGAAGTTGGGGGAATTTTGAGAGTTTCAAAGGATAAAATTCTAAGGCGACATTCAAAATATATACAACAATTTTGGGAGAGCAAGTAAGCAGATATGGCTCAAATAAACCTCCTAAAATTGAAGAGAAGCACGTAGTTTAGCATACCTTACACATACTGATTTGTTCTGACTTAAATTACGACGTAGGATAGGTTGATTTACCACATATTTCCCAGATAGGGAGTCCAAATCAGCCCTGCTTAGATGTAGTTGTCGAAGACTGACATAGTTTATTAATTACCTAACTATTTGCGTGTGTGTTAAACTGGACCTATAGGCATGATATCTATTAATTCAAAGATGGGAGAAATAAACTAATTGCAGAGAAGGAATTGTTAGTCACAAGATCATAAGCCATACGAGTGTTAGACAAATTACCACTGATTTTAGACTTAGGAGCGAGTGGCGATTCTGGTTTAGTTGATAGTTCCTATAGGCATGCTTTCTAGGCATTACTCATTTTAATCGTTGTTATTATCATACAGAGATCCTATAGGCAGGTCATCTATATGCAATTGGTTATTTAACTCCTATAAGCAGATTTGCCTAGTGACAGATGCATATGCGAAATGCAGGAATTCCTATACACATATTATGTATATGATATGCAGAGTTTCAGTAACGACTTATGGACATGGTATTTATACAAAGTGCAGAAAACCTATGAGCGTGATATCTATATGAGATGCAGAATTTTGAAAGTAGTAATTCCTAAAGCATGGTATCTACCCCTTTGCATGCATTCAACCCCATCCCTTTCACTATCCACCCCAATAGTTATTACAAAGTTATTACAGACCAATTGAATCAGAAAGAAAGCAAAATTACATTAGTAATTACATCTACATCTAATGAGCCTAATGCAGACTCAGGGTCTAATAATATGAGATAAACCAACTTCCAGGATCGGATTTTTAAAAGCCTTTCCCTTATTTGGAATGTGTCAAAGTTCCAAGGAGCTTCAAGAACTCCAGGTAATGCTTGCACCCCAAATATCATTGCATAATCAGGTTATAGTGCAGTGTGGAAGGGCCAACCCTCAAATGTAATTCAGAGGGAACTCGAGGTCCCAAGGCAAGGCTCATAAGAGGGGAGCAGAACTTAGAGGCGAGGAGTAAGTGCAAGTGCAGTAGAGGGGAAATGGCAAGCTGATGGCCATGCCAAGCATTTTTGGGGCGATAGCACACCCCTAACCAGCTTGTCAGTTGTAACTTAGGGAGTTAAGACCTATTGAAGGTCAGGTTCAGCCTTTGACATCAATTGGTATGCTACCATGCTACACCTTAACTCAGCATACATGGGGAGTGGGGATATGGGGGTTCATAGCAAACAGGATTCAAGAAAGGAGCATGCAAGGGCATACCCAGCAATGGGACATATTGGCATACCATTTAGCCTGATTAGGGGGTAGAACTCAGTTTATGAGCAACAATTCTTGTCGCCATGCCCTGAGTCCCCACATACAAACACATGGGGATAAATGGGATAGGGAACTAATGTTTACAAGAAAGTAGAGAAAATAGTAGCACATAAGCATTTCAATGTCAAATTCTGCATAAGGTAGACATGGGCGAAAAGACTGTAAATAAACACATTGGGATGATGCTGGGAATTGAATCAAGACATACTAGTTTTAAAAGAGATAAGCAAAGAAGGCAGTAATCTTGTGAAAGCCAAAGTGAGATAAGAAAATTCAAAAAAAGGTTGTGAGAATTATAAGCGTGAAGTCTGAAGTGTATTCTGTGTCTCTTGTGAAAAGAAAAGGGCAGGGTATTTATAGTGTGAAAGTCATGAGAAATAAGGTAAGAAAATAATTGAAGTTTGATTTTCAATCAGTCATATAAGACTCTCTTTAGTTAAGGGATTCAAATTCAAACGGGTATAAAACCAACTAAGGAAAGAAATTAATCAAACTCTTTGTGTAAAGCATGCAATTGAGGGCAAATACATAAAGGTTATTTTAAGGACAAGGTTTTATGAAAGTACGTGGTTGTATAATTAAGGAAAGAGAATAAATTGACAGCCAAGAAATCACAAGTCCAAATATTGGTGTGAAGAAAAAAGGTTTTACTCAAGGAAAATCAGTACCAATCAATTAAAACCCCAAAAAAAATTTGATTCAGCTACAAGTGGAAATCCTTTTAAAGAAAGATTCCACACACATATAAAAGCACACAGGCATGCCGAAACACGAAGAATTTTGCCATGACCTTATAAAATTAGTAGAAAGAATCAAATGCAGAGATGGAGATGCAATTAGTAAAAAAATAGGTTTAGTGGCTTCTCTCAGAAGCTCATGCAAACAAGTAGAAATATCAAAGAAAACAGAGTGAGGAAACTAGTTTCGAAGCATGGTAAGGGAAAAACTGACAGTAGAAGAAATAGTAGAAGAAATACATGCTTATAGAGGATGAATATTGTGGAACATGGTGAAAATCATAGTATAGAAAACACAGCGAAAGAACATTCAATCACGGAGTATGAAACTCAGTGGAAGAACACATAAGAACATAATAGAGCAAGTATAAGAATATAGTAAAAAGCGAGTGAGAATATGATATAGGAATACAATAAGAGAAACAATACAAATAATAAAGAAAGTAAAAATCATAAAGCACTTGAATACTTTCCAGAAATCCTAAATTGGACAAGAAGGGTTTCGAAAGCAATTTTCAAAGGAAAACTTAGGGGATATCGCTTAAAAATTCACGCATATCATAGATACATAACAGATCTAAAAAGAATCAGAGAAGAACCTCGAATAGTTAGGGTTTCGAAAGAACCCTAGAGCGAGAAAGTCTTTAAAAAGACCCGATCTAAGTTGGATAAAGTCATAACCAGACTCAGGAGACTAGAATATGCCGGAGCAAGGCCGGAGATGGCCGGAAATGGCCGGAAACCTCGAGTGAAGACCCTCGAAGTCTATCCTCAATCCTTCAACCATCAGGCTCATAGGAGCAGTACGAGTTGAGTATAAGGTTTCCATAGACTAAGAAGCTATGGATTCCTGTGAGAATCGAAGGGATTAGGGTTAGTTTGGGTGGCGGCGGCTAGGGTTTGAACGAGGTTGCAGAGAGGATTGGAGAGGAACGGGATTCAAGGGTGGCGGGTTTGGGGAAATGATTTAGGGTTGAGGGTGTTGGTGGATTAAAAAGCAAAGGGTGTGTGTGAGCCGTTTATCTATTAGATCAACGGTTGGGATTAAAAGAAAGGCTTGGGCGGGTTATTTGAGTGGGTCAGGGGCGGGTAATTTAGGAATTGGGTTAGATTTAAATCAAAAATTGGGCTGGGAAATAGGGGGTTTGAATTTGGCTAAAATCGAAATGGTAATGGGCTATATATTAAATAGTCAATTTCTCCATTTTTAATTTTATAAAAAATGGTTAAAATGATTTTAAAAACAAATTGAGAGCACTGAATTAATTAATAATATATAAACGTTAATCTAATATTACTGGGAACAATTTTATAATTGTAAAACGTTATTAATCGTAATATAGGCTATAATTGCAATTTTATGAAATTTAGCCTAAAAATATCAAATAAATTTATACAAAATATGTAAAAATGACCTTAATTATATTGTGGTGTAAATATGAATATGGAAATAAATTACTCACTGAAATGATACTTTTTTGGGAGTAATTGTTGGATTTTGTACTGCTAAAACAAATAGTAAAATTATCTTAAAAGCTTTTTAAAATTTGAAAAAAATATCCAAATTCTTGGGCATGCTTATATATGCAATTACATGTTATTTTGAGTATATTCTGAGTATAAAAATATGAAGGGAAAAATTGGATATCAACATCACCATAGCCGCTTCAGCATTTCGTGTCCGTTCTTTCCATAATTTCATCGACCTACTCTGCGGGTGAATCCAGAACTACACACGGCCTAATTCCTATAAAACTAGGGATATGTAAGCAACTCGAAAATCGGATTTCGACCTTCGCCTTTTGAAACATCCCATCCGATCAAAATTGGCCATCAATTCTTTACTCGAAAACTCTTTCATCCTTTCTGGGTAAAGAGGGATAGCTTTTGATTCTCAATTTTTCTCTATATATTTTAAATATACATAAATACCTTCATAATAGAATATATATGCATATATAAGCATGCACAAGGTTTTTAAAAAAAATTCCATAATTTTAAGGGTTTAAATTGATTTATTTTCTCCCATTTTATTCATAAAATCCCCAATAATTATTTTCCAAATTATTATTATGATGATTTATTCATTTAATCTCTATACTTATGCCAAAATATGGTTGACCTATTTTTATGCATTTTTTATAATTGCATTTGGTATTTTTCAAGCTAAATTGCATATAATTGCAATATTAGCCCTTTTAATGTATAATTATATTTTATATGCATAAAATTGATATATTTTTGGGAAAAATAACACCATATTTGTTATGATCTATGAAGTTCTAAGCAGGTTCTCCTATCTCTACCTGGGTTTCCTTTGAAACCCTATTTTTTATTTGTATTTCTTAGATCTGGGCACTTTTTAAACGCTTCAAGCCTGTTTCTTTTATGTTCTACACTATTCTCAAACCTCTTTTGAAAAGCCATCAACTTTAAGCTGTTTTATTCTCTTTTAATAGGGTTTTTAGAAACTTCTTCTACTCTTTGTTTAAACTGATTCTTTATGTTTGAAACTTCTATCCTTGCATATCTTGACTGATTCTATGTTCTCACTGCTTTTTCAACTTGCCTCTGCTCAAAGCCCTAATTTTTTAGATCTTCTTTGTTTTGGTTCTGTGTGTTAGCATGACTACTCGACTCTTGTTAAGTTTCTATGGTTACCATGCTTCGAATGGGTTTTTACTGAGTCCTTAGCCTACTTATATTACCTCTATGTGATTGTATTCACCGTGACTGTTCAAAACTTGCCTCTTTCTGTTGATATTGCTGACTTTGCCTGTTTTCTACGTCTGTTTGTTCTTCGCTATTTATATGTTAAAGTATAGAATCAAGACCTCCTCTTGATTGATCCTGATTCCTTATTTGATGGTTTGATTGAAAGATTTTCTTTTAAAACACTAAAACTCTGTAACGTCTATTTAAATTGACTGATCCCCTACCTTATTTGTTGTGGTACTTTGTTCTTACTGAATCATTCCTCAATTGGAATTTTCTGAACCTAGTCCTAATTGACTACTCTATGCTTACTGAACTTTAATTATTTCCTTATTAATCATGTACAAATCTTTCTTACCTTATATACTAGTTCTTACCGTTTGAATTAACTCCCTTAGCTTAAGGGAGTACTTGCTTTGATTTTCTGACTGAGTGATTTTGAGTTCCTTAATTACCATGCTACTATGATTCTTACCTTATTTTACTACCTTATTTTACTATGATTCTTACATTAACACGGACACAAAAACACTTGGTTTCAAAAAACTATCACTCATACTAAAAATCGTTGCTCTCTCTCTTGTGCTATTTGCTACTATTAGCCGGCTGCAAACCAAGGCTAACTATTTGTGCTCTCTTGTTCTTTCATTCTGCTTACTCTCATCTTCACTGGTATGTCCTAATTTCAATTCAAAGTTCCAACAACATGTTTCTCCAATTTTTTCAGTTTCTCTTGTTTATGGTTTACTTCTATTTGTGGTTCTGTTGTGAAACTTGTAGTTAAGAGTTACATTATCAGCATTTTATTATGCATTCCCCTTCCCTTCAGATTAGTATATTCCTTTTATGTGTGTTTCTGAGCATGTCTTACCAATTATCTCTTACTTGTTGTGTACATACCATCATATATCCCATGAATCCCAAAATCCCTATCACCCCTCTATGTGGTTGTGTTCTTTGTGTCTGGTTTTGTGAATGTACCAGTGTTAGTTGTTTCTGAGCATGTCTAAACCAGTCCTAGACCCTTGGTGGGTTATGTGTTTACAGTCAAATGTTCTATGTGTCCCAAACCCCTTGACCCATGTGTGTGACTACTGAATTTACTTGGTTCTGTGAACTAGCTGTGTATGATCCTATCCTAAGGTGTTTGAACTTTGTTAACTACTCCAATCTCTTTTTCAAACAATCTTTATTGCTTTATTTTATTACTTTCAAAAAGACTTTTGTCAAATACAATTTCTTACTAAACACTTTTCAACTTGTGTCCTTCACTTTTCACTCTAATCTTAGCAATAAGTTATGCCCCCTCTAGTATGTGTACTACCTTAGGATCCTTTTGAGAGATATCCGAACTCTAGCATACTGAGGCTAGCCTTTCCACACTGCACTTGTTCAATTCTTGGTTTCTAAGTCTAGGTGTAAGCATTGCTCGGGATCCTTGAGATCCTTAGGGAACTTTGATGCACCTAGACTCTGATTTTGTCTATGGTACTGAGGTATATAAGACCATTAGAGGCTTTGGGAATCTGGGCCTAATTGAAGGCTCCCTGTAGAATAGTTTCTTGATTTTCTATTTTTACTTATATAATTCATTCATTGGCCGGTAATAATTTATACACAGATATTGGGGTATTTAGTAAAAAGGGTGGGTAGATGCATACTTTATGGGGTAATACGGGTAAATCCTGCTTCTAGTACCTTGCTTTAAAGTCTGCCTGCTCTACTAAATAGAAAACATGCTCATAGGGTTTCACTCTTTAATCTGATTGCTTTGCCTAAATAGAAAACATGTTCATAGGACATTACTCTTTTTAATCTGATTGCTTTGCCTAATAGAAATCATGCCAATAGGATTTCACTTTTAAGTTTGTTTGCTCATCAAGTAGAAATCATGTCTATAAGGTTTTGAATTATGTCATGTTAGAAACCATATTTATAGGTTTCAAACAATCATGTCGTAAATTAGTCCAATAATATATGCCATGCCTATAGGACTTAGTTCTGATTCAGTTATAACGAGTATTTCTGTATGTTGCTGTAAATTGATTAAAATTAGTAATCTGCCTAGATATCATGCCTATAGGAAGATCTACTCGCAATATTGTCTGATGATTTAATTTAGTCTAATAAATCGATTTAATCACGCCTAGTTCATTTCTGAATTGGTCTTATTGCTTATTAAGCATTTTCTGAAACAGGTTCTTTCAAACTGCTTCAATCTCGTTAGATATCATGCCTATAGGTATTAAAGGAGTCTATTTCAAAATCTGTTTATTTTTGCATTAATATAGACATCAGTATTCTGCGTATAGGCAAGCCTTTAGGGTGTTTTCATGACTAAATTTTCTGAAATTGTCTCTATCTCTTAATATTTTCTGATCCTAACAGGCTTTTAAAAGAGTCCCTAGGCGACTACTGGGGTGTAACTTCTAAGTCTAAAAAAGAGTTGTCTATTTCTGCACATTCACTTAGATATCCTACTTTAGGACACTATTTAATAAAAGACCTTAACTGTATTTGAGTCATGTTATTTACGTGTTTGTTTGAGGAGGAAACTCTGAGCCTCTCAGTTGGTCCCATTATGTGTGAAAGTCCTAAATATTTTTTACTATCGTCTTAGAATTTTTGCCTTTTAAAACCTCTGGGATACGTCTAGAACCACCTATAGGTAGAGGTCCTAACTCCCTCCAGGACCATTAAGAATTGACGGGTAGCAGTACGCAATAGGAATCATTTACCAAACACTCGCTTTGCATGACCGATAAGGGGATGGGAAGGGTAGACATGGGATATGATGACTACGTGTTAATGTCACGTATAGCCCCTCATTGAAGAGTGTTTACCGGAAGATGTGTGGGGTGATCCTATAGGATAACCAACGTAGGATCCCTCCTTGCCAAATCCTTTCTCTATTTAAACCTTTGTTTTGCAACTTGTTCAAATCTTTATCTTACTACTTGAGTTAGCCAACATAGTTTACTTGAAACTTATTTGATTTAACTGTTTATATGGACTAATTTGTGAATATAAGTTTGGTCGGGATCCACAGTTGTAGACCAAGAGTAGTGCCTAACACCTTCCCCTTGAGGTTACCTCGAGCCCTTACCCTAATCTCTGGTAATACAAACCAACCCAAGAGTTAATCACTCTAGATGCCCTAACGCACCATAATCCATTAGATAGCGACTCTTCAAATACCTAATTCCCAAAAGGAAACGAGTCATTACACCCCGTAAATGTTGAGACCCGAACCTCTTCCCCGTCAAAAAAAGGGGGAAAATGGGGCGCGACATGATCGATTCCTGGACTTTCCACGAACTTTAATTTATCACGGCTACTCGATGCGCTATAAAGGCTTCTTTTTATGTTTTGCATGATAAGAGTTTGTCCCTTGTTTTTAGGCTTCTTTCTCATCTTATCATTGAGTAGGATTGTTGATGTGATCTCATTTAAGTCGATGGTATCTCTATCATGCAGGATGGTTGTTGCCAAGGTATCATAGGAAGATGGCAACGAGTTTAGAAGCAAGATAACCTTATCTACTTCAGTGATTGTTTCTCCGAGGTTTGCCAACTGCTTGACTAATCCATTAAAAATATTTAAATAGAACAAGAAATTTTTATCTTCACTCATATGAATGGCATAAAATTACTTTCTCAAAAACAACTTATGTATAAAAAATTTGGACATATATACTTTCTAATCTTTTTCAAATACCACATGCACTATTTTTGTTGTCGATACTATTGAGCACTTCATCAAACAAGTGCAATTTGATTTCACTAGCCGCCTTTTAATCCACGGTTGCTCACTCATCAGCTTTTATGATTTCCGGGTTTTCCTCTTTACCTTCTAGTATAATATATAATCCTTGTTAGATGAGTAGATCATTCATCCTTCTTTGCCATATGGAGAAACCATCATTACCTTTGAATCTTGTTACTTTTATATTTTACTCCTGATATTTTTTGTCACAGAGTAAAACCGACCGTAAATAATATTTTTATGAATAAGCGGAACATATGCTCCGATACCAATTATTGGGTGAATAACCTCCACAAAAATAATATTCACGGTATACAACTGTAATAAATACATATTACGAAAATACCAATGATAATAATAAGAGAAATAAGGACATCGAGATTTTACGTGAAAAAATTTTTTGAACAAGAAAAAACTATAGTCGAGAGAAGCAATTGATTTCACTATAACAAGAATTTTACAATTGGTGGTAGCCAGTAAAATATTCCAAGACCACTATACACTCAAAAAAATAAATTTAATTTTTTTACCTCATTACAATACCGCTCAAACTCTCTATATTTTTTCTCACAGAGTATTTTGCTTCTTACTTTGTGAATTGCTCTCTTTCTCTCCGTTTGGTTTATATTATAACGGAGAGCAAAGGTACCTATTTATAACGCTTAGGATTGCTTCATTGATGTCATCAATGACGTTATTAGTAGCAAAAGTCAAATGCCATATTATGAAATCAAAGGATGATTTGTCGAAAAAAATATTCCTTGTTGTGCACTTGGTTGGTTTGACATTTTAAAGCCAAAGGCAGTTGTCTTTCTTTCACATGGGCATGGGATGGACCCATTAGAATAAGCCAATCCTGGATTATACATGATTAGCCATTACTACACTATCAATTACGAAACAATTATGTAATGTATAATAAATACAATTAATAAGCGTAACTAGTAGATATTGAATCAGATAATCAATGACGAATAGGGTTACTATTTAAACTTCTATTCTCCATATTGTATCGTATCTTCTCGCAATTATAGTGTTCTATTTCTGGCAGTTAATATTCCAGTAGAACAAAAGTAGAGTTATTCATACCAATGAAAATTCACTTTTCATTTTATCTTATTACTTCATTATTATGTTCATTGCTTGTTTAGTTTCGTATTGTTTTTATTTGGAAAATAAATCAAATCAATTGTTAGTTCCCTAAAATATAAATTCAATTGCTTTGACTTGCAAATTTAATTTTGGGTTAAACATTAGCACCTTTGCTACCTTTAGTTTTCTAACTTCTTTTAGGGCTATGGGGTAGCTTTCTACACCAACACTTTAGTTTGTCATTACTGTTTCTTGTTTCATCATCAAACTCGAAAAATCTAGCACCTAAAGAAGAATAAAATTTAAAATATGTCAAGAGTGAATTCGATTATTAATGGATATACTATATCAAGATAATTGGACTTGAGAAATAAATGCACATAAGTAGAGAAGTTTTAGTTTGTTTGCTGAAGTTTTTATCTACGCAAGTGGCAAGAGAAAATTATGGAGCACTTTTTCTGAGCTAATATTTGGGTTGAATTAGGTCAATGTTCACTTCTTATCTTCTCCAATTGTCATTATTATAACAAATATGACAAACAGAATCTATTCAAAAGTAGAAAAGAAATATAAGCATAATCTCATTTAATTTTTAGGTTTTGGGCATCCTGAAATAAAAAACATGGAAATAAAATTCATTAATTTCCTTTTGATGAAATTGGAATAATAACAACGTCTAACACATCAATTGATATCATAGAGAAATAATACGAATAAATAGATTCAAAGGTGCAAAAATTAGAAGCTCTTTTTTTGGATTTTTTTTAAAGATTTGGTAAGTTTGTCAGACAGCCAAGAGACCATCCCCTCCCATGGTAGAACAAGGCTGAGAAAACTCCTATACGGCACCAAGAACCCTTTGTGGGGGCAATGGAAACTGTAAATCACATTTTGGTTACTTGGTCATGTCTCATCAATCAGACTTGGTTTCCTCGGTCTCCTTAGAACTCAAGGATACAATGGTAGGAGCCTATAGAACATATCGTGTTCAAGTACAAGCATATATATATATATATATATACGAGAAGTTATTCTAGGATTTCGGTGCATGGAACGCTCACAACTTATCTTATTCTTAGTTGAGAGCAGCAAGAGAAAAAAAATAAAAATAGAATATATATAAATACAACAAATCCAGTTTAATCCCAACATGTGGGGTCTGGGGAGGGTAGTCTGTACGCAGACCTTACCCCTACCTAATGCAGGTAGAGAGGTTGTTTCCAATAGACCTCGGTTCAGGAAGGGCAAGAAGAAGAAGAGGAAACAAGGAAGGAATAAAGATGGAAGATAAAAGAAAACGAGAGAGATAAATGATAAGTGGTACCAAGTAATAGCAACAAGAAATACAAAACCCGAGGCGAACAAAACCACATAACATAATAAAAATTTAAGAATATGAAGGGACATGCATGCTACTAAGACTATCGGTGAACAACTATAAACTACCTACTAAGCTTCTACCTTAATCCTCGACATCCACACCCTCCTCTCGAGGGTCATGTCCTCAGTGAGCTGAAGCAGCGCCATGTCCTGCCTAATTACCTCTCCCCAATACTTCTTAGGACTACCTCTACCTCTTCTCAAACTCTCCACGGCCAACCTCTTACACCTCCTAACAGGAGTATCAATGCTTCTTCTCTTAACATATCTCAATCATCTCAGCCTCGACTCTCGCATCTTGTCCTCCACGGAGGCTACTCCCACTCTGTCTCGGATAGCTTCATTCTTAATCCTATCTCTCCTAGTACACCCAAACATCCATCTAAACATCATTATCTCTGCTACTCTCATCTTCTACATGTGGGAATTCTTGACTGGCCAACACTCAGCCCTTTACAGCATAGTCGGTCGAACCAACACTCGATAAAACTTACTTTAAATCTTAGCGGCACTTTCCTATCACACAAAACACTGGAAGCGAACCTCTATTTCATTCATTCCACTCCAATGCGATGCGCGACATCTTCACCAATCTCCCCATTATAATGGATAATAGACCCGAGATACTTGAAACTCGCTCTCTTGGGAATAACTTGAGCATCAAGCTTAACCTCTACGTCTGCATCATGGGTCCCATCACTGAACTTGCACTCCAAGTATTCTGTCTTGGTTCTACTTAGTTTGAAACCTTTAGACTCCAAGGTCTATCTCCAAACCTCCAACATCGCGTTAACTTCGTTATGTGTGTCGTCAATTAATACTATATCATCGGCAAATAGCATGCACCAAGGCATCTCCCTTTGGATGTGATGCGACTATACATTCATCGCCAAGGAAAATAAAAAGGCTAAGTGTCACGATCCGAATTTTCCACGCCCAGGAGTCGTGATGGTGCCTACTAATGAAAGCTAGGCAAGTCAACTGTTTGAACAAAATATCTTTTTCCCATTTTTAATCCTTTAATAATTATGAAACAATAGCTTATAAAAAAAATTTTAAGACAAGCGGAAGAAGCAATAAACCATTTGTATATGTATCCAATACAACGCCTTAAACACAATCAACCCAGAACGGGTATCATAACTCCACAGACGGTCTTGAATTACTATAAACAAGGTTTGAAAAATAAATAATACATTGTTTCTGAAATATGAAAATGAAACAGGATGAAGGGATAGAGGGAGATGCCAGGGCCTGCGGACTCCTGCAGGACTACCTCGGCATCTCCGACTGCACTGATGGCAGCCACAAAAGCTAAGGTTTGAATGCTACTGCTCCGGGAATCTACACACCGTGCAGAGTGCAGTATCAGCACAACCGACCCCATGTGCTGGTAAATGCCTAGCCTAACCCCGGCGAAGTAGTGACGAGGCTAGAACTAGACTACCAAATAAACATGTGTAGTTATATCATATACAACGAAAAATAAAATAGAAATATACAATTAAGGATGGGAGGGGGACATGCTGCGGGGGAATATCATTTACCAACAGTAACTCAGGAGAAAAGCATAATGAACAATTTAAAACTTGCGGCAGAAAGAATAAGGAAATCGTAACCAATCAATAACCACTTTTATCATTTATTGTTGTGGCATGCAACCCGATCCAAATCATAAAACACTGTTGCGGCGTGAAACCCGATCTATTTTATTTATCACTGTTGCGGCATACAACCCGATCTAATCATAATATTGTTGCGGAGTGCAACCCGATCCAAATATAATATTGTTACGGCGTGCAACCCGATCCAAATATAATATTGTTACGGCGTGCAAACCGATCCAAATATAATATTATTGCGGCGTGCAGCTCGATCCAAATATACAATTCAACACCAAATCACAAATGAGCCACGACAAGGGAACAATAAGGGAACAACCATATCCCGACAAGGGAGTCAATAACATCATAATAAAATCAAGTAACAATAGAAAATTGGTAAATAAATGTAAAGACAACATAACTCAGTTATCAGCAAAATTCAGGAAGATCAAGGACAAGTGCATGGTATCACCCTTTGTGCTTTAACACTCTCTTACAAAAACAATAATCACAAGAAATAAGGGAAAGGAAATAAATGAAATCATAATAAAATCCCAGCAAGGGAACAATATCAAAAACATCAACATCTCGGCGAGGGAGATGGCATTTAAAAGCAACAACATCCCGGCAAGGGAGACAATATAATAATCCTCTTCTCTCTTCCTTTTCACATTTACTTCACAACGCACTTCGCAACTTGATCCAATGCTCTATAAGTTTCAATTGCCAATCATACTTCCATAGTTCATTTTACAACTTAAGCCAACGCTTTTCAATATTCCAATACCAATATTACTTCCACAAGTTTAGCTCAACAATAGAAATCATCACAAAAAGGCATGAACAATACATACGGAGTCACATTAATCATAATATAAGACTCACGGGTATATTTGACACCATCGTATAGATACTCTTCACCATGCCTATACGTCGTACTCAACAAATAACACATAGCAAATAGGATACAACTCCCAATCCCTCAAGCTAAGGTTAGACCAAACACTTACCTCGATGCCACGAAGACAATTCAAGTCTCAACTATCGCTTTACCTCTTGATTCCACCACCAAATCCGCTCGTATCTAGCCACAAGTTACTTAATTATATCAATAAATGCTAAATGAATCAATTTTAATGAATGAAAATAAGTTTTCTAAAGTTTTGCGTCAAAAATCGCCCTCGGGCCCACGAGGTGAAAACCCGAGATTTGAACCAATTACCCATTCCCCCACGAACTCAAATATATAATTTATTTTGAAATCGGACCTCAAATCGATGTCTGAATCCCCAAAATTTTAAAAACCCTAGGTTCTACCCAAAACACCCAATTTTTCCCATGAAAATCATTGATTTTCGGTTGAAATCATGTGAAAGATGTTAAAGATTGAAGAAAACAAGTTAGAAATGACTTACAATTGATTTGGAAGAGAAGTTTTCTTTGAAAAATCGCCCAAGAGTGTTATGGCTTTGAAAGAGTGTGAAAAATGAAAGATTTTCGGCTAAGTTATAAAATTGCAGGTCGCAATTGCGAACCCAGAAGTCTGCTACCTTCGCATTTGCGAACAGGGGTTTTCATTTGCGAACGCTGAGGAATCCAAGCCCCTTCGCATTTGCGATAGTGCCTTCACATTTGCGATGTCGCATTTGCGATAATAACTTCGCATTTGCGAATAAGGCAGCCCAGGTCACTTTTCACATTTGCGGCACATTGCTCGCATTTGCGAGCCGGGCTTCGCAAATCCTGCATGCCTGTAATACACCAGCTAAAATCTACAACATCCTAAGTCCAAATTACACTCCGTGGCCTATCCAAAACTCACCCGAGCCCTCAGGGCTCCAAACCAAACATGTACACCAATCTAAAAACTTCATACGGACTTGTTCGTGCATTCAAATCACCATAATAACATCAACAACTATGAATTTAGCATCAAAATCATGAAATCACTCAAGAACATCAAATTTTCTAATTTTCTCAAATAAGGTCTGATTCACATCATTTCAAGCCCGTTTCTTACCAAATTTCACAGGCTCGACTCAAATCATATATAAGACCTGTACCGTGCTCCGGAACCAAAATACGAACCTGATACCAATGGTTTCAAACATAAATTCTTTTCTTTATTTCATAATTAATTCAGCAAAATAATTTTTTTTAAATTCATTTCTCGAGTTTGGGACCTCGGAATTCAATTCCGGGCATACGCCCAAGTCCCATATTATCCTACGGACCCTCAGGGACCGTCAAATGACGGGTCCGGGTCAGTTTACCCAAAATATTGATCGAAGTCAACTTAAATTCATTTTAAAGGCAAACATTCATCATTTTCATAGATTTTCACATAATGGCTTTCCGGCTATGCATTCGGACTACGCACAAAATTGAGGTGATACTAAAAGACGTTTGTAAAGCCTCGGAACACAGAATTTATTTCTAAAACAAGTGATGACCTTTTGGGTCATCACATTCTCCACCTCTAAAATAATTGTTCGTCCTCGAACAGATATAAGAAGGAAGTACTTGAGTCGGGGAAAAGACGAAGATAATGACTCCGCATATCAGACTCGAACTCCCAGGTCGATGCCTCAGCAGGCTGACTTCTCCACTGAATAAGAACAGAGGGAAAACTCTTCGATCTCAACTGATGAACCTGCCGGTGTAGGATAACTACCGGCTCCTCCTCACAGGAAAAGTCCTTGTCCAACTGGACAGTGCTGAAATCTAACACGTGGGACGGATCGTCGTGATACTTCCGAAGCATGTACACATGCAACACTGGATGCACGGCTGATAAGCTCGGTGGCAACATAAGTCTGTAAGCCACCTCTCCCACTCGATCAAGAATATCAAACGGGCCAATGAACCTAGGGCTAAGCTTGCCCTTCTTTCTAAATCTCATCACGCCCTTCATAGGCGACACTCGAAGCAATACCCTCTCACCCACCATGAATGCCAAATCACGAACCTTACGGTCAGCATAACTCTTTTGCCTGGACTGAGCTGTACGAAGCCTATCCTGAATGATCCCGACCATGTCCAAGGAATCCTGTACTATATCTATAACAAACAACTGAGCTTCTCCCGGTTCAAACCACCCAACCAGTGACCGACACAGCCTACCATACAATGCCTCACAAAGAGACATCTAGATACTCGACCGGTAGCTGTTGTTGTAGGCAAACTTTGCAAACGGCAAAAATTGATCCCACGAGCCTCTAAAGTCAATGACTCAAGTTCAAAGAATATCCTCCAAAATCTGAATTGTCCGCTCGGACTGCCCGTTCGTCTAAGGATGAAACGATGTGCTCAACTCAACCTGTGTTCCCAACTCTCGCTGAACTGCTCTCCAGAAATGTGAGGTAAACGGCGTACCTCGATCCGAAATGATAGACACGGGCAAACCATGAAGACAAATAATCTCCCAAATATAGATCTCATCTAACCTCTCGGAAGAATAGGAGACTGCCAAATGATTGAAATGTGCTGACTTGGTCAGCTTATCAACAATAACACACACCGCATCGAACTTCTTCTGAGTCTGTGTTAGTCCAACAACGAAGTCCATAGTGATACGCTCCCACTTCCACTCAGGAATCTCAATCTTCTGGAGCAAACCACCAGGCCTCTGATGCTCATACTTAACTCGCTGACAGTTCAAACACCGAGCCACATATGCAACATTATCCATCTTCATTCTCCTCCACCAATAATGTTGTCGCAAATCCTTATACATCTTAACGGCGCCCCGATGAATAGAGTAACGGGAACTATAGGCCTCCTCTAAAATCAACTCTCGGAGTCCATCTACATTAGGCACACAAACTCGACCCTGCAATCTAAAAACTCCATCATCTCCTAAGCTAACCTACTTGGCACCTCCGTGATGCACCGTGTCTCTAAGGACACACAAATGAGGATCATCATACTGCTGATCTCGGATACTCTCCAATAAAGGAGAACGAGCGACTGTGCAAGCTAAAACACGACTGGGCTTAGAAACATTCAACCTCACGAACTGATTGGCCAAAGCCTGAACATCCAAAGCAAGTGTTCTCTCACCGAGCAGAATATAAGCAAGATTACCCATACTGGCTGACTTCGTACTCAAAGCATCGGCTACCATATTGGCCTTTCCTGGATGATATAAGATGGTGATATAATAGTCCTTTAATAGCTCCAACCACCTTCCCTGCCTCAAATTTAGCTCCTTCTACTTGAACAAATACCGCAGACTCTTGTAATCCATGAACACCTCACATTCCACGCCATATAGATAATGTCTCCAAATCTTCAATGTGTGAACAATGGCAGCTAACTCTAAATCATGAACTGGATAGTTCTTCTTATGAATCTTCAACTACCGCGAAGCATAGGCAATAACCTAGCCATCTTGCATCAACACCGCACCAAGTACAATACGAGATGCATCATAATAAATTGTGCAAGGCCCTGAACCTGTGGGCAAAACAATCACCAGTGCCATAGTAAAAGCTATTTTGAACTTTTGAAAGCTCGCCTCACACTCGTCCGACCACCTGAACTGGGCACCCTTCTGGGTCAACCTAGTCATCGAGGCTGCAATAGATAAAAACCCCTCCACAAGCCGATGATAGTAGCCTGACAATCCTAAGAAACTCTGGATCTCTATAGTTGATGCTGGTCTAGGCCAATTCTTAACTTCCTCTATCTTCTTCAGATCTACCTGAATACCTTATGCTGATACAACATGACCCAGGAATGCAACTGAACTCAACCAGAACTCGCACTCGAAAACATAGCATACAGTTGACTGGCTCTCAAAGTCTAAAGAACCACTCTAAGATGATGCTCATGCTCCTCCCGGCTGCGGGAATAGATCACAATATCATCAACGAAGACTATCACGAACGAATCCAAGTAAGGCCCGAACACTCAATTCATCAAATCCATAAAAGCGGTTGGGGCATTTGTCAACCCGAATGACATCACCAAGAACTCATAATGCCTATACCGAGTGTGGAAAGTTGTCTTAGGTACATCGGATGCCCTAATCCTCAACTTATGGTAGCCAGATCTCAAGTCAATCTTCGAAAATACCTTTTCACCTTGAAGCTGATCAAACAAATCATCAATCCTCGGCAATGGATACTTATCTTGATTGTAAATTGTTCAACTACCGGTAATCTATACACATTCGCATCGACCCATCCTTCTTCTTAACAAACAACACCAGCGCACCCAAGGTAAAACACTAGGTCTAATAAAACCCTTCTCAAGAAAGTCTTGCAACTGCTCTTTTAACTCAGGCTGGGGCCATACGATACAGCATGGGCTGAGTGCCCGGAGCTAAATCAATGCAGAAGTTAATATGTCGGGTGGCATACCTGGCAGGTCTGAAGGAAATACCTCAGGGAACTCACGAACAACAGGCATAGAATTAATAGAAGGAACCTCGGCACTAGAATCACGAACATATGCCAAATATGCCAAACACCCCTTCTCGATCAGACGTCGAGCCTTCATATATGAGATAACACTATGGGTAAAATGACCTGGAGCCCCTTCTCCACTCTAAATGAGGTAAACCCGGCAAGGCTAAGGTCACAGTCTTGGCATGACAGTCCAAGATAGCATGGTAAGGTGATAACCAGTCCATCCTCAATATGACATCAAAATCAACCATATCCAGAAGTAACAAATCTACACGAGTCTCAAGACCCCCAATCAAAATATACACGAACGATGGACTCGATCTACCACAATAGAATCACCCACTGGACACATATGCAGGAGCACTCAAGGAATCACCAAGCATAACAAGATATGGTGCTAAATACGAGGGCACATAGGAGTATGTATATCCTGGATCAAATAGAATTGAGGCATCTCTACTACAAACGAGAACAGTACTTGCACCTCCACCTCTAATACCTCTACCTCTACCTGTAGCATCTCTACCTCCACCTCTAGTTGGCTGAGCGGGCTGAACGAGTCCCTCAATGAACCTCATCACTCTATCCCTATTGGTGGGAAGTATAAGAAGAGCATGACGGTCCAAATCAATAAACATGGTCTCATACTGAGTAACGATCATAGAAGCCTGCTAGAAACGCTCAAACTGCCTCCAATAGATCTTTCTCTAAGTGATAGGGAGAAACTTCTTCATAAATAACTGAGGAAATTGATCTCAAGTCAAAGCTGGTGACCCAACTGGTCTAGCCAACAATAATCTCTCCAAAGTCTTGGCGGATCCCGACAAGCGAAAAGTAGCAAGGTCGACCCCATTGGTCTCCACTATCCCCATGCTCCTGAGAACCTCATGGCAGTTGTCTTAATAATTCTGGGGATCAATTAGAAGATGCATCGCAGAAAGTGGTAGTGCAGAGCTTGGTGAAACCTATCCAACCTCCATAAAGCCTCCGAAGACGTAGTTGTTCTATCACCGATTTATGCTGCTTATCGGTTGTATAAGCGGTACGTGACCTCTCCATTTGTGAAAGGACAAGAGTGGAGATTTCAATTTAGCATTGAGAGAACAAAATCGCACGATAGAAAGAAATAGATGTGAAGTTTTCCTAACTATGTAGCCTCTGGAGGATAAATATAGACATCTCTGTACCGATCCCTCAGACTCTACTAAGCTTGTATGTGAATTGTGAGACCCATGTAGCCTAGAGCTCTGATATCAACTTGTCACGACCCCGATTTTCCACCCCTCGGGAGTCGTTATGGTGCCTACTAATGAAAGCTAGGCAAGCAAACTGTTTGAACAAAATATCTTTTTCCCAATTTTAATCCTTTAATAATTATGAAACAATAGCTTATAAAAAACAAAATTTTAAAACAAGCGGAAGAAGCAATAAACCATTTGAATATGTATCCAATACAATTTCTTAAACAAAACCTACCCAGAACTAGTGTCGCAACTCCACAGACGATCTAGAATTACTACAAACAAGGTCTAAAAAATAAATAATACATTGTTTCTCAAATATGAAAATGAAACAAGATGAAGGGATAGAGGAAAACGCCAGGGCCTGAAGACGCCTGCAGGACTACCTCAGCATCTCCGACTGGACTGATGGCAGCCACCAAAGCTAAGGTATGAATGATGCTGCTCCAGGAATCTGCACACAGTGCAGAGTGTAGTATCAACACAACCGACCCCATATGCTGGTAAGTGCCTAGCCTAACCCCAGCGAAGTAGTGACAAGGCTAGGACTAGACTACCAAATAAATATGTGCAGTTATATCATATACAACGGAAAATAAAACAGAAATATACAATTAAGAAGGGAGGGGGACATGCTGCAAAGGAATATCATTTACCAACGGTAACTCATGAGAAAATCATAAAGAACAATTTAAAACTTGCGGCAGAAAGAATAAGGAAACTGTAACCAATGAATAACCACTTTTATCATTTATTGTTGCAGCGTCCAAATCGATCTAAATCATAAAACATTGTTTCGTCGTGCAACCCGATCCATATCATTTATCACTGTTGGGGCGTGCAACTTGATCCAATCATAATATTATTGCGGCGTACAACCCGATCTATAAAATTATTGTGACGTGCAACCTGATCCAAATATAATATTGTTGCAGCATGCAACCCGATCCAAATATAATATTGTCTCAGCGTGCAATCCGATCCAAATATACAATTCAACACCAAATCACAAAAGGAGCCCCGACAAGGGAACAATAAGGGAACAACGATATCCCGACAAGGGAATCAATAACATCATAATAAAATCAAGTAACAACAGAAAATCAGTAAATAAACATAAAGGACAACATAACTCAATTATCAGCAAAATTCATGAAGATCAAGGACAAGTGCACGGTATAACCCTTCGTGCTTTAACACTCTCTTACCAAAACAATAATCACAAGAAATAAGGGCAAGGAAATAAATGAAATCACAATAAAATCCTGGCAAGGGAACAATATCAAAAACATCAATATCTCGGCAAGGAAGCATTTAAAAGCAACAACATCCCGGCAAGGGAGACAATATAATAATCCTCTTCTCTCTTCCTTTTCACATTTACTTCATAACTCACTTTGCAACTTGAGCCACTACTCTATGAGTTTCAATTTCCAATCATACTTCCCCAATTCATTTTACAACTTGAGCCAATGCTCTTCAATATTCCAATACCAATATTACTTCCACAAGTTTTGCTCAACAATAGAAATCATCACAAAAAGGCATGAACAATACAGACGGAGTTAGATTAATCATAGTATAAGACTCACAGTCATGCTTGACACCAACGTATAGATACTCGTCACTATACCTATACGTCGTACTCAACAAATAACACATAGCAAATAGGACACAACTCCTAATCCTTCAAGCTAAGGTTAGACCAAACACTTACCTCGATGCCACGAACACAATTTAAGTCTCAACTATCGATTTACCTCTTGAGTCCACCACCAAATTCGTTTGTATCTAGCCACAAGTTACTTAATTACATCAATAAATGCTAATTGAATCAATTCTAATGCATGAAAATAAGTTTTCTAAAGTTTTTCCCAAAAAGTCAAAATTCGTCTCCGCGCCCACAAGGTCAAACCCCGAGGTTCGAACCAAAACTTGATTACCCATTCCCCCATGAACCCCAATATATAATTTACTTTGAAATTGAACCTCAAATCGAGCTCCAAATCCCAAAAAATTGAAAAAACCTAGGTACTACCCAACACACCCAATTTCCCCCATGAAAATCATTGATTTTGATTTGAAATCATGTGAAAAGATGTTAAAGATTGAAGAAAACAAGTTAGAAATGACTAACAATCGATTTGGAAGAGAAGTTGTCTTTGAAAAATCGCCCAAGAGTGTTTTGGTTTTGAAAGAGTGTGAAAAATGAAAGATTTTCGGCTAAGTTATAAAATTGCAGGTCGCACATGTCGCAATTGCTACAAGGATTCGCAATTGCAAACCCAGAAGTATGCTACCTTCGCATTTGCGAACCCTGAGGAATCCAGGCCTCCTCGCATTTGTGATACTGCAAGTCTACTACCTTTGCGTTTGCGAACAGGGGTTCACATTTGTGAACAGGGGTTCGTATTTGCGAACCTTAAGGAATCCAGGCATCTTCACATTTACGATACTGCTTTCGCATTTGCGAATAAGGTAGCACAGGCCAATTCTCGCATTTGCGGCACATTGCTCGCATTTTCGAGCCATGCTTCACAAATGCGAAGTCTGCAGGCCTGCAATACACCTGCTAAAATCTGCAACACCCTTAGTCCAAATGCCACTCTGTGGCCTATCCAAAACTGAGGGCTCCAAACTAAACATGTACACCAATCTAAAAACTTCATATGGACTTGCTTGTGCATTCAAATCACCATAATAACATCAACAACTATGAATTTGGCATCAAAATCATGAAATTACTCAAGAACATCAAATTTTCTAATTTCTCAAATAAGGTCCGATTCATGTCATTTCAAGTCCGTTTCTTACCAAATTTTACAGGCTCGACTAAAATCATATATAAGACCTGTATTGGGCTCCGGAACCAAAATATGGGACTGATACCAATGGTTTCAAACATAAATTTTTTCTTTATTTCATAATTAATTCAACAAAATAATTTCTTTCAAATATTTATTTCTCGGGCTTGGGACCTCAGAATTCAATTCAGGGCATACGCCCAAGCCCTATACTTTCCTACGGATCCTCCGGGAACGTCAAATCATGGGTTCGGGTCCGTTTACCTAAAATATTAATCGAAGTCAACTTAAATTCATTTTAAAGGCAAAAATTTATCATTTTCACAGATTTTCACATAATGGCTTTCCGGTTACGCGTCTTGACTGCACGTAAATCGAGGTGATACTAAAAGAGATTTTTAAATCCTCAGAATACAAAATTTATTTCATAAACAAGTGATGACCTTTTGGGTCATCACACTAAGAGCCAATCCCTGGTACAACCCTATCACCACAGGGAAATGCTCCTAGTCACCACCCACAGTCCTTACCCGAGTCTTAGAATCATCATACATATCCTTAATCATACTAATATACGCTATCGGAATATCGCTAACCTCTAAACACCTCCACAGGTGCTCCCTCGAACTTTATCGTATGCTTTCTTAAGGTCAATAAACACCATATGCAAATACTTCTTCCTCTCCCTGTACTGCTCCACTAATATCCTTATCAGATGAATCGCTTTCGTAGTCGAACGTCCCAGCATGAATCCAAACTGATTCTCGGAAATAGACATGCACTTCCTCACCCTGACCTCCACCACCTTCTATCAAACCTTCATAGTGTGACTCAACAACTTGATACCTCTATAATTATTGTAATTTTGGATATCACCCTTGTTATTGTAAAGTGGAACCATCGTACTCCACCGCCATTCTTCGAGCATCTTCTTTGTCTTGAAAATAATACTAAACAGCCCAATGAGTCACTCCAAACCTGCCCGCCCCGCGCTCTTCCAGAATTCCACCGGGATTTCATCTGGGCCAGTTGCGCTGCCCATGCACATCTTACACGTCGCCCCTTCCGCCTCCTCTACCGTAATCCGCCTACAATACCCAAAATCCCGACGACTCTCGAAGTGCTCCAACTCACCCAGTACAACGGGACTATCCCCCTCCTAATTCTTAATAGAAAATGGAAAATTTTCTTTCAATAGGCAAATCCAATTGGCAAACCTACAATTTTTTTAAGGGAAAAAATTTAATTAAGCTCCAAGTTACTGGTCATTTTATAGTCAATCTAATAAGCAAATTTTTTTTACGTTAACATAGATCTATAAAAACCTACACTCAGAAACTTAATTATAATTTGATTTTCAATATATATATAGGCATGAATTACGACTCTTGTCACTCGGCCCAGCAACCCAATAAAAAATGGCCTATGTTTGAAATCTTTACTAGGTTTGCCTCAAGTTGTATATAATTTGAAAGAAACTTTTCGACCGTTAGCCTATTATTAAAGATACACTTCTAGGATTTTTTTTTTCTTTTTCTTTTTTCCCAGCATACTCAATCCCTCTCCACTCGCCTCTCTCTTCTTTCTCCCTAAAAATTATAGAATTATTTTGTAGACACTCGTGTTAATTGTTTTTGAATACTCAAAAAAAATTCCAAAAATAAATATTGTTACATTCTAGATTTTTTTCTCTATACAGATATGCACAAGGGCTTTTTAATCATCGCATTCTATGTCAATTAGTTTTTGCTTTTTGAGTTAATTGACAAAAGGATGTTAAGGAACCACAATAAAATGTGGCTTATCAGTCCAATAACTATCAGATATGTCCTAAAACTATCACATCTTGCCAAAAAGAGCATCTCTGTCGACCTTTTATCATATTTTCTTATTTTTCTCAGTTTTTTGTTTCATCTTTTGCTATTGGTGAAGCCCAAATTTGAATGCCAAAACCTCACCGGAAAAATTCAACACCAACAACTACTGAAAGTTGTAATATGGTGATGGACAGAAGGTGTTTTCTAGCATAAATTTGTATAGGTAGTATTTATACACATGTATACAATATTGTATAAATATGTATAATCTTGTATATCTGTGTACACTATATTGTATATTTTTAATATATAAGTGTATATATACATTGTACGTGTATAATAGGCATCTATAGAAGTTTGACACTTTCTTCTCCTTTTCCTCTATCTTATTTTTCTAGTATACATTATTACAAATTGTATATACAAATTTATTAAAGTTATACATTATTATATATGTATACCACATGTGCAGTTAAATCTAAAATTGAAATTTTATATATTTAATTTTTATTTTTTATCGAACAATCTATATATAAATCAACTTTGCTCGTTGTTTATCTTCCAAATCACAAACGTGCAAACATTTTTTCAGTTTTTTATTTATTTCTACTGTTTGGAACTTGGAAAAAAAGAAAATTCAAGGTTTTCGAGTTGCATTATAAATTAATTTGAATTTTTTGTTGCTGGAATAAGAATATATATAAACTTGGGGAAGAAGAATAAAAAATCACCCAATTTTCGTGCTTGAAGATCTGCAAAAAAAAATGCTCATTTTTCAAACTTTGACCTATTGTTATTGGGCTACAGATTTGCAAAGTTGTAAGTAAAAATTGCACTGACGCCCTATTTGGTCTCCCCCATTTAACCTATACCCATTTTAAAAAAAAAATTTAAATCTTACCCACTTTTTAAACAACTTCAGACCTCCTCCTCCTCTTTCTTCTTGTTGACAGTGATTTTATATGGTGCTTGTGAATATATTTTAAGGTAATTTATGATGTTTTACAGTAGTGAGCTATTATGACACTTTATTTTTTTTTAGTATTGCTTAGGGTGTCTTCTTTTTTTTCTTAATTGCAAAATGGGTTCATTAGATTTATTGTTATTTTGACAAATTGATGATTGGAGTTTGTTCCTAATGATATTTGGAGGTTATGGTTCAAATTTGAGCTCATTTGGAGTAGATTTATGTATTAAATAGTATATTGGATTGTTATAATTTGAAGAACAAATTTCTGTTTTTGGCCAATTTGCACTTCAGGCCTATTTGGCCTTAAGTGCATGAAAACGTTGGTTGCACTTCAGACCTTTTGGCCTCAAATGCATACTGAAGTGCAATTTTTCACTTCAGACTTATTGTCCTTAAGTGTAGCAAAATATTTGTTGCACTTCAGACCTTTTGGCCTTAAGTGCATCTGAAGTGTAATTTGTCATTTCAGCCTTGTTGGCCTTAAGTGTAGCAAAACATTTATTGCACTTCAGATCTTGTGGCCTTAAGTGCATCTGAAGTGTAATTTTTCACTTCAGTCTTATTGGCCGTAAGGTCTGCGTACACACTACCCTCCCTAGACCCCATTTGTGGGACTACACTAGGTCATTGTTATTGTTGTTGTTGTAGACTTATTAGCCGTAAGTGCATGAAATCATTGGTTACACTTCAGACCTATTTGGCCTTAAGTGCATCTGAAGAGCAATTTTTTACTTCAGATTTATTGGCCTTAAGTGAAGGAAGAAGTTCATTGCACTTCAGACCTTTTGACCTTAAGTGCATCTGAAGTGGAATTTTTCACTTCAGACTTATTGACCTTAAGTGCATGAAACTATTGATTGTACTTCAAACTTATTTCGCCTTAAGTGCATATGACGTGTAATTTTTTCACTTTAGACTATTTATTTTTAAATTCAGACCTAATAAGTCTGAAGTTGCTCGTAAAGTGGGTAGACTTGCAAATTTTTTTTTTGTAAAGTGGTTATAGGTTCAATTATGACCCCAAAATCGAGTATAGATGCAAAAATTTCAAATTATAATTGGGTTATTCTATTGTAATATATGTGTGTGGAATGTATATTTATGTAATTCTCCCTATATATAGCTTAAATTCTTCTTTACTAATCATTCAATAAATGGCTCTGTCACACAAGATTGTCGAACTACACAGCCAATCGATTAGTGGCGGAAATAAAAATTTTAAACATCGTATAATTTTATTTTAAATCGACCTATAGAAAAAGGACAATAGCCTATGAACCTTATGGTTTATTGGTGTATATGAATTTCAAGATTTTTGGTTCAAATCCTCAAAGGATTGCGGATGGGCGTCGGTCGGTAAGTATGAAAGTATGGTTCGATTTATCGGTTTTTGGTTTTGTAATATTAATAACCAAACCAAACCAACATATTTACGGTTAGTGCGATTTTTCAAGGTTCGATTATTTCCGATTTAGTTTTTTTTTTATTAACGGTTCAAGATTTTTATATTCAATGTAGATTACGGATCTTTAATTGTAGCACATATTTTCACTCTTTCTAGTTAGCAGTTTGGCACTCTTGAAATGAACGCTCTAATTGCTTTCTTTGATCAAGAACGAAAGTCAGTGTTAGCATTTAAGCAGAACTTGTGGATCATTATCATCACAGGTTATCACTTCAAATCGACAAAGAGAATAATATGGGTGATGTATTTGAACATTCAGCTTATTTTACTGGAAGAGGAGGATGAGCATTGAGCAGCTATGAAAATACTGAGTGTTAGCAGAAAAGTTGGTCACGACATTACAAACACAAGTTTCAGAAGGAAAGCTGACCAATTAGCTACTGCTAAATATGATGCTCAAGTTATTTTGCTTAAACCAAAGAAACAAACATCTAAAGTTTTAGCCAAAACTTCAGTTTTTTCGGTTTAATCGAAAATCGAAATACCAAAATCGTTAACCGCACCAAATATAAAAAAATTTATAAACCGAATATCGATCGAGTAACCGATTGAACCGACACCAAAAAATGAAATTTACGGTTCGATCAATATTTTCGGTTCGGCCGGTATTATGCCACCACTACGAAGGATTTTTAAAATGATTAGGACGAAGAAATAACAATATCGAGATCAAAAATTCGAGTTCCATTTGCTTTATCTTGATTTTTAAAAATATTCAGATTTACGATTGGTCGTTCAAAAATAGCCCAATTTTAAAAGTAATCGAAATTTAGCCATTTTTTATGTAAAGATAAATCTGAGCGAAAACACTATTCAAAACCCGAAAAATACTCCAGTATATTATGCTGGAGTTCTAGTATATTATGCTGGAGTTCCAGCATAAGTATACTTGAACTCCAGCATATTATACTGGAGTTCCAGGATAGTATGCTGGAACTCCAGCATAATATAATGGAGTTCCAGCATAAATACATTAGAACTCCAGTATAATATATTTGAGTTCCAGCAAGTATAATGGTCGAGTATAATATATTGGAGTTTGGAGCACCAGTGCTCTAGTCTCCAGTATATTATACTGGAGCCAACAAAGTATATCGGTCCAGCATAATATGCTGGAGTTCATACAAAAGTGCACCGAACTCCAGTATATTATGCTGGACCGGTCTCTATTGCAGCAAAACGGTGACTATTTTTCATTGACTTNTACATAGTACGGGGCCAACATTTTTAATGCTGATATAGTTTAAAGAATTTATTTAATCTTTGATTGTATCAGCAATTTAAACACTAAATGGGATTATAAGTTTGAACAACCATGTCTTCACTAACACGGAAGCGCATTTTCATCCTACGCATTAAAGACCACCTACTACTCATAGCATATTTGGAATATGTGCATTCAGGAACGATAAATCACACTCCCTCAATGAAATTAAATTCATGAAGATAAACCATACACAATAACATACCAAAGGCACTACTTGTTCATGATTTGATTTCTAAAACATCTTCTCGTAGTATCTACTATAATTGCATGACTGAGTTACCACATATAAAACGAGATAAATGACTGATTCAACTCCTTCATCCATCTTTGTCCAAATTATATACTTTGATTGTTACTTAGTCTTAATAAGTGTCTTTCTTGCTTGAACAAGAAATCTATGATTTGTAGTATGATAAAAATACCAAAAACCTCCTACAAAAGTAGATAACTTTTTCATCAACCATTTAATTTAAATTCAATTATCATAAGGAAGACTAACAAAGAATAAATGCACCAATCATTCGTCAGTGGAAGAGTATTTTAGAGATAAAATATCGCCCCGAAATTAAATAAAATTTCTATGACAGCCAAGATACTGAATAAGCACAAAATTATAACAAAGCACATCATTACAACATAACACATTAAGATTGTCAATAAAATCAAACTAATTTGCTTACATCAGGCAAAATAATTAAATAAATAGCTTGCACAAAAAAATAAAAAATAAACAAAGCCAACATACAATATAAAGTAACACTTTCTGTTGGCATGTTAGAACCAATTGAAGCATCTACATAACTACTAACATAAAGACAATGCAATAGATAAACTAAATACACATAATAACCAATGCAACACTTGTCGTTTCATGTAATTACTTGAAGTAATTTAGGCCTTACCATTTGAAGTGATTGGGAAGAGCTTTAACTCTTCTTTGCTAGAGGAGGAAGCCCATTTCACTGAAGTTAGTTCATGGCTTATGAAATCTTTAATAGTTTCTCGAATAATTTAATTTGCTAGGTCGATATAGATCACTAAGAATACATCTTCTAGAAAGGCACATATTCTACAAGTTTATGTGCAATGAATACTTATCATAGTCCAAGACCATGCAATTGTAATATACACATAGATGAACTTGTGCAAAAGTGCTTTTTTCTATTAAAGAGGTCCATTCAGGAGGTTGGTACTATTTTTCACATATAGTCAGAAGATCCACCAAATATGGATGTGTATTTGAAAGGACTTTTTTTACAATTTTTATGTTTACTTGCTATTGTCAACATGATATGAATACACATGGTACATATACACTATTGATAAAACTTTTTAAAGTTTAGAACTTTACTTTTTTCGTCAAGCTATTGTAGACCCTTTAGCTTCTTAGCGGAAACGTGGAAGTAAGATTCTATTATTTTTTAAAATTATTCATTCAACAAATAAATATCGTTATACTTTGTCTTCAATTCCAAATACGAAATGAATAATAATTTAACAATAAAAATATTTTACTTTATCTTGACATAAAAAATCACTTTATGAAGAGATAATTGCTTATCTTTCGATAAAAGTTGTCCAATCCTTTTATGCAAATGATCAAATATTTATAATTTAGCCAAAGCGTCCGATCACATGAACTATCTTAGCTTGCACTTATTCTCTTCAAGTCAACCATTGTTAAATTTAAGAAAATTTTAAACTTATAAAATGTTAGTAATTAAAGGTCCGAAGTATGATAAATACTAAATTGGGGGAAGGGGAAGAAGATATGGGAATAAATAAAAAGGAACACCGACACTTTTTTTTTATTTTAGAACTAAGTATATAATCTAAAAGAAAATAAATTTTTGTAGTTATAGCAAAATACTCATTGTTGGAAAATTAATAAATTTATTACAACAATATTTATATTCCATTATGAAAAAGCATATAGATTAAAGACCCATTGGAGAAGTTCAACATTGAATCCTTAAATTTTCATTTTCTCAAGCTTTTAGTCCTTTAATTTGTGCACATAGTCCTTTGTATATGACCTTATTTCCTAGATTTTAGATAAAAAATTCCAAACCAACAAGATAATTTCTCAAAGTATATAGAGGAAATTTCTATTCAACTATTTTAGTGTAGGATGGATCAACCTGAAAGTTTTACACAGTCCCCAATTTTAAGAGTAACTCATAACTTTAAGGCCAAATACATACACAGCCCATTAAACTTGGTCCAATATTTTATTTTGGCACTCTAACTAACTCTTATTTCATTTTGGCCCTCCAACTCCATTTTTTTGTTCCACTTTAACACAAAAAAATTTCCCCCAGGTAAAAAAAAGAAGAGTGTGCAAATACCAAGCTCCT